>JACXGK010000933.1:0-45880 GCA_016801125.1 Novumbra hubbsi
GAGTGGGTGACGGAGAGGGCTGCCTAGACAGCGGGTGAAAAGGGGGTGTTTGTAAGGGTGGACGTCTGTGAGTGTGTGCGTGCGGGGGGTGGTGGGTGGGGGCTGTCTTGTTGGTAGCTTGTCAGCAATTGCTCGAGACAAGCTTCCTCTCCATGTGTGAAAGCTACTTGGCGTGAATGCCCGGACCGTACCAAGTGGGGGCGAGTCAGGCGGGGGGGGGGTGCTAAAAGAAAAACAGATCCGCGCGGAGACAATAGGCCCCTGAAGTGTTCCCCCCAAGTTGCTTTGATGTTGTCCTAGTGTCTGGATGCTGGAGGGGACCAGGGCTTGCGAGGCTGAAGAGGTCTTTGTGTGGATGTGTGCACTTTTTTCACCGGCCAGGACAAAGGGAGGGGAGTAAGAAGCCCAAAGAGGAAAAAAACTCAAAACAAATGATAAAACCAAAGCGCTCCTCTAGATGTTTTGTGTCCGCGCAAGTGGGGAAGTGAGGGAAAGAGAGAGCTAGAGAGGAGGAAAGCAGCAGTTCCACAGGCTGATTGGGTGAGTTGCCTCTGTGTGTTTCTGCAAGCTCCGGTTGTTTTTTTAGGGAATTGTTTTGCGGGGGGCTTTGTAAGGCTAGAGTTAGGAAGTCACCGAATTGCATGTTGTCAATGTTTTCCCACGTTGCCTCCAGAAAGCATTCTGGATATTTAAACGAGTGACTGAATGCGAGGGACTGTTTAATGGGGTAAATGAAACGAGCTGGGCTTAATGGTAAAGCGTGCTCAAATAGTGGACTTTGCGTGAGATTTTTTTAGTGTGGTTTGGAATGTCAATGATTAGTCTTTAAATATTACCCCGATAATGTGACTCTGTGGCTGAGAGACTGTAAGGGTGGTGTGAGAGTGTTAGGTGGGAGGTAGAATAGTCTGAGATCTACCATGTCCCCATGTGTGAGACAGAGGTGAGACAATGAGACCGCCCTCTCCATGTCAGCTTTTGTCACTTGTGGTTGTGACTGAATACAATGGTGGGGGAGTGGGTGGACCTATCTGGCCCTGAGGGGATTTGGGGGTGGGGGGGCTCTGTCTATCGTACCAAGCGAGCCTGTGGGTAGTGACTAGGATTCACACGACCAGCAGTTATGGATGGAAAAAATGCCTACTGTCATTTTGGATTGTAATTTCTGTCTGTGTCTTAATCCTGATATTATGTTTTAACACAGATCCACTATACCTTGAGAATTGAAACTCTACATAGTAGTATTTTGTAAGCACGTGCAGTGAATGGCAGTTTGCAAAGTTAACACTTTTCATATCATATCAACATTTACACACGACACTATTAATTAGGTGACCATGAGTTAATCAATTGTGCACCATTCACGGAATTGGATGGGATTAAACCAAATATTTCAAAATGGGATCATATTGGAATTTATTTGTGTATTATTCACTCTTTTTTTGTCTCCACACTTTGCATGTAAATACCCTGAGGTAAAGGAAATCCTCTTTTGTCAGGTTTATATGACACCGATATGTTGTCATTTTCAAATGCCAGTGGAAGAGAGAAGGATCAGGAGAGTGGATAGAGGAGAGGATTTGGGAATGGAAGAGGAGACATTTACTCTAGAGATTCCACGTCAGCCGTGTCTTTGCCCTCAGACATCAAAGATAGTAGTTTGGGGATTTGCATTCATGCCTTGAGTTGAAGAAGAGTTCACTTAAAGTTGATTCAACCAATGGGTTGAAGTTGTTAACACACTGAAAAATGTATGTTGACTACTGTTCAAATCTTACCTAGGTTAATGGGCACTTAATGAATATGCCATTTCATTGAATACCAATGCCGCTTAGTGAGTACCTCGTCACTGTCTGACTGTTGGGCCAAAACCAGTGGCCCTCTGTTTTGCAATACACGTGATTGTCTGTCCGCAAGCATCTCAACCCTCTGCGTCAATCAAATCAGGCCAGATGGGAGGTGCAAACGTTGACGCGTAAAGCTGCAGAGTACTATTTAAATGCATATCTCTGCTACCCTAATAGAACTTGCTATGGATTTTTGATATACCTGTACCACTCTCAGATGGATACATGTTGTGTGGTCGAAATAATAAACAATGTAAATGTTTGGAGCAGTTAATAAGAAAGTACTGACATTTTTGTAATTCGAAAAGGCAGACTTGGCAACTTATTATAAATTTACATATGACCTCAACGATGCAACTCAGGTAAAGTGCTTAACTATGTTTCTCTATAGAACTGGAAAGAGCATTGAACTTAATTATACTTCTCTAGTGGATTCAGGAAAACAGCACATTGAGCAATTAGGAAAAAGAAGAAAAGGCACAATGATTAAATGAGTTCTCCGGTTTAAAACGAGGAAATTCTATCATTGAAATTGACAGTTCACTGGGGAGTGTATAGAATAAATGGGTTTATTCTTCACAGTTGTCAAATATCTAATGCATAAATTATCCCTACATTAAAGCAACAGTTAATAATCCACTGCAAACATAAAAAGGCGTTTAGTAAGATGACAGTTTAGTTAAAGCCAGGATGTGAGAATAAATGCTTGTTATAGTTTCATTATGTCCCGGGGTTTCGTACCAATTTCTCTGGTCAGCGGAAATAACTTCGAAAAGAGAATGTGGACTGGGGACTTCACTGGTGTGAAATGGTGATGCTACCAGGGTTCATTTGGAAGTGTCCATCAAGGATGTATGCTCAGAGCTAGTTTGGGGCGGGGTGAAGAAAGGGTTTTGAAACTCATCTGTATTCACATCGAAATGAAGGAGGTGGTGCACTGCTCTGACTCAAGCACACACACATCCCTAGCATTATGCTACACATGCCCTTAATTAGACAACACTCAGAGGCATTTTTAAAGGGGTCCATGGCAAAGAGATCCCCAAGGGTCATGCAACAGCTAACAATGTGGCTTACATGTCAAAACTAAAGTGAATTACGTCAGTTTTACTTGGTCCATTTACACACTATTCTTCGTACAACCACCACTTTTTTTTGTCCTGATTTGGGGTTTTGAATAAAAACAAGTGTTTGAAACCTGCAGCAAAGGCTTGCCTCTGAACCCATCCTCCCCATCAACTTACTCTGTAATCGACATGGATTTCTGCCCAAATTGGTGACAAATTTGCCAGTGCTATAGCTAAGCAATTTCAAGGAAAAACGAGCAGAGGATCCGATAATTGATAGCAGGATCAATGGCCGTGGTAGGTGGGGAGAGAGGAGCTCTGCTGGCCGGGCAGACAGCAATCATTAGGCCTAAGATTCCAACTCTGTCAATGAGATTGAGATTTAGATTTCCACTGTAAAAACATTCAAATACTTTGAATGTTGCTATGGCGTTTTGCTTGGGATTAATGTCTACAATCTATTTGTTTTTTGTAGGACTAAAGAGATCTGTCCCATACATTAATTTCTTCACTTTTAACAAGACAAGTCCCTGCTAAAAAGATGCATCCCCAAAGCATGATGCTGCCACCCCCATCCTTCACTGTAGAGATTGTGTATGTATGGGCAGTGTTAATTTGGCATCACACATAGTGCTTTGAGCACTATGTGTGAACTACATGTGAGTCAAAAATTTGTGAATTATGTGTGAGTCAAAAATCTCTCTATTGATGTCATTTGATCACTAGACCTTTTCCTATGTCACATTCCTTCACAGGATGTTTGTTGAATAGTGGCTTCTTTCTTGACACCCTCCAATTCAGACCAGTGTTATGCAGAGCTCTTGAAATAATTGACCAGTTAACCATTACCCCACGTCTAGCCACTGAACGATGTAGCTCTTGTCTTAAGATGTGAGTTTTGTGGGACCGACTTCTTTGTGGTGCCTGTGTGGGGTGACCCAACTATACACCTTTTGGTTTAATACTGTATTATACTGGTATAATACCCTTTTCCTAATATTCCCAATTGATCTTATTGTTAACAAATATTTCTTTTTGAGGCTGGGTGTAGTTTGAATGCATATGCGGCAGAAGTCCATTCATTCTCATGGAGTGCAATCTGCACCACTGCCACTCTGTTGTATGTTGCTTTACCAGCTCATATTTGACACTGAATTGAATCAACTACTGATTAGTATGCTATGTAGCTTTTTAAATAATCAATGGGTGCAGTTTAAAAAAGTAGGTTTGGCTCCAGTGCATTTGAAGTACCGCATGTACTCAGCATTAGTGCTTTGCTTTATATCGTGATAGTACAACCACAAGTTCATGAAACACAAAAACACTAAAGCTACCGGGTTGAAAATAAGTTGACCATCTACTCCTAATAATAATAACAACTCAAACTATGTGGCTTGAAACTAAAAAAGACACATATCGACCTAACTACAAAACTAAACACTATTTTACTACTCTAAATATGGTAGGGAACCAAGAGAAAGTGAAATGCTCTTCATAATGTTGCAATTTTGCAATGGACATGTGTGACCAATACAGTACAGCGAATACAGTGAACTATAGATCCAACAAAATAAATGCATAATGAACTTGAGGACATTAGATCTATACATACAGGGGGTGGACAAAATACTGGACACACCTAACAATACATTAATGTCAAGGTCCGAATACGGAGTAGGGCCACCCATTGCCTTCAGAACACCCCCATCCTTTTTGGAATGCTGTCATTAAAGTCACAAACTGTGTTTAGTGGGTTATTGCAAAGTCTTCTTTGAGGGATGATCGAGGTGGTTCTCCAGAACTTCCCATATAGGTTCAATTAAGTTAGGTGATTGTGTAAGCCGGTGAAGTAGGGGTGGGCGATCTTCCCAAAAAAATCATAGCACATACTCACGATCTTCCTAATGTTGAGATGCACTATAGAGAATATTCAGACTGGAGCAAACCTATTGATTTATCTATTTGTACAATTTAAAGCACAACGTGAAGTTAAAGAATCTGTTCAAAATCAAAATTGTCATTAAATGGGTTGAGTTTAACTTTTTTTTATATTCAAGTTGAAATCAGCAGTCAATAGATACACATAGATAAACACTCAATCTTAAAGTACTCAGAAATTGCAGTAATACAATATAAATAACAAAGGTGTGCACTTCCCAAATTCAGAAAAATACACTTTTATTATTTTATATCCCATATTTTCCACAGATTGTAATGGCACCATTTCTTTAGCTAAGAAGAATGTGACCGCCTCTGTCACCTTCTTTAGTCATATTTTTTGACTGCTCTAATGTGTCGGTAGTGATAACTGTTTATGTTATGGTTCCGGACCTTGTGTGATACAGACAAGTGGGGGTCCGCGGACCTGAGTGAAACCCTCTCAGCATGTACCTTCGAATGCTTCATTTTCAGGTGGTAAAAAATATTTGTGGTACTACCTCCGGAAGAGCCGACCGTTACCAAACAATGTTTACAGATAAACGTCTTTTACCACTTTTTTCCCCTAATATGTTTATAGTGAATGAAAGGCACGTGGTAAAATAATTTAATATTATGAGGACATCAAAGATTGCGATCTCTACGATTGGCTTGAAATTAGATTGTGGAAGTATTCAATATCGATCTCGATATAAAATCGTCAGATCGCCCATCCCTACATGGAAGGCGTTTGGAATCATCCTGTTGTTCATAAAACCAAACTTGAATTGGTTTAGCAGTGTGTATGGGGGCATTATCGCCTTGGAATACTGGAACATCATGATGGAACAGTGTGTGCGCAGTGCACCTGGTCTTGTAAAATGGCCTCATATTCCGTTGCCATTATACAACCATGCAGAGCAATCACCCAAGATGACTCATCAGAACATAATACTTTTTTCCATTGCTCAGGAGTCCAGGGTTTGTGCTCCTTACGACAAGTTATGCATCGTTGTGGTTTGGGCATGGATACAAGCAGTTTTCGAATGGCAGCCCTGCCATAAATTCCAGAATGTGAAGCTCATACATAACGTTTTTGTTGAGGTTAGGTCATAGCAGAGAGAGAGATACAATTTTATGTACATTTTCTATGGTGTTTTTGCGTGGCATTGAGCAACTATCCTGTTAAGTGTCAGTCTATCCCTGTTGGTTCATGCGATTTGTATATGTTGACTGGCCACCTGAGAACAATCCAGCATTTTGCCTTTTACTCTTCCTGGATGCTTTTTGATTTGTTTATGGGGATATTGTTGTGCTACAAGATTCATGACCTTTGACGGATGTATGATGTATTTGTACAATATAGGGTTTAAATGATTTGCATTCTGTCTTTCTTTAACTCTTACACAGCATCCCAAACCTTTTGGAAATGGGGTTGTAGTTCTTCTTCTGCATGCACAATTTCTTCTGAAACATTCATATGGCACACAGAGATTATTCCAACTACACAATAACACAGGGTCTATTGCCCCATACCCTGACCCGCGCCCTACTAGTTCACCAAACTGACAGTTCAGCATTGACAAACAAAAAATGTATCAGCCCAGACTTTCCCCTCTCCTGAGTAGAGTATCTGGGCCCCATCACAAATATTTCCAGACAAAACAACATCCCCAACTTCACTCAAAAGTGTGCTCAAAAGTTTGCATATACCCTTGGATAATTGGTAATATATGTAACATTATTAAAAAGAACATGAGTGAGCAGGCAAAACACATTTCTTTTATTTCTTATGGGATTCAACTGTAGGTGATAACAGAATGGCACAATCATAAAACAAAACATGGCATTGAAGAAAAAAATGAAATGACCCCTGTTCAAAAGTCTCTATACCCTTAATTCTTAAAACTGTGTATTGCCCCCTTTAGCATCAATGAAAGCATGCAGTCTTTTGTAATAGTTCTCTATGAGGCCCCAAATTCTTGCAGGTGGCATAGCTGCCCATTTGTCTTGGCAAAATGCCTCCAGGTAATGCAAAGTCTTTGGTTGTCTTGCATGAACCGCATGTTTCAGATCTCCCCAGAGTGACTCAATGATATTAGGGTCAGGAGACTGTGATAACCACTCCAGAACCTTCACCTTTGTCTTCTGTAACCACTGGAGGGTCAACTTGGCCCTGTGCTCAGGGTCATTGTTGTGCTGGAGTCCAAGAGCGTCCCATGTGCAGCTTTATGCAGAAGAAAGCAAATTGTCTGCCAGTATTTTCTGATAACATGCTGCATTAATTTTGCCATATATTTTCACAAGATTCCTAGTGCCTTTAGCGCTCACACACCCCCAAAACATCAGTGAGTCACCACCATGCTTTACAGTGGGGATGGTAGTCTTTTCACTATAGGCCTTGTTGACCCCTCAAACATAACGCTCATGGTTGTGACCATAAAGCTCCATTTCGGTCTTGTCACTCCAAATTAGTGTGCCAGAAGCTCCAAGGCGTGTCAAGGTGTTGTAGTGCATATTGTAACAAGGCTTTTTTGTGGCATTGGCACAGTAAAGGTTTCTTTCTGGCAACTCGAACATGTAGCTCATTTTTGTTCAAGTATCGTCGTATTGTGCTCCTTGAAACAACCACACCATCTTTTTCCAGAGAAGCATGTATTTCTCCTGAGGTTTCCTGTGGGTTTTTCTTAGTATACCGAACAATTCTTCTGACAGTTCTGGCTGAAATCCTTCCTGGTCACCCTGACCTTGGCTTGGTATCAAGAGATCCCTGAATTGTCAACTTCTTAATAAGTGATTGAACAGTACTGACTGGCATTTTCAAGGCTTTGGATATCTTTTTATATCTTATTCAATCTTTATAAAGTTCCATTACCTTGTTACGCAGTTCTTTTCTGCTCCCCATGGCTCAGTATCTAGCCTGAACATTGCATCCACGTGAGAGCTAACAAACTCATTGACTATTTTTACACAGACACTAAATTCAAATTTAAAATGCTGCAGGTGTGGGATATTAACTTTTAATTGCCATTTTAACCTGTATGTGTCACCTTGTGTGTCTGTAAACAAGGCCAAACATTCAAGGGTATGTAAACTTTTGATCAGGGCCATTTGGGTGATTTCTTTTTCATTATGATTGAAAAATGAGCCAAACAACTATGTGATAATACATGTCTTCATATGATCACTATCCTTGCTGCCTGAAGGTGTATAACGCCTCGCTCCCCACTTCTGCAAAAACCCTAGCCGCAGAGTGCTATAAGACAGTAGGCCCCCCTGCCAGGCCACAGCAGCTGCCAGGTCTTCAAAACCACACAACATAGAAATCAGTGTTCCTCGACATGTTCAACCTCAGCGATTTCATAAGGAGTTGCCGGGTGAGCCCTAGAGCACCGGGTCTCCAGCAGAGCGCACGCCAGTTCCCTATATGATGAAGTAATCTCTGTGCAGCCTTGAGACGGATGCAAGCACCCTCCTCATGGGCCGCTACAGTACCGCCGCCCTCAGCCAAATATTACCGGACCAGATGAAGTCCACCAAATTGCTAGCAGCCTGTCAGGGGGTTAAGAACAGCCAGTTTATGTCACACGGAGGACGCCACCACTTTGTTAATCATCAGCTCCCTTTGTCCCCTGTAGTCGCGCAGGGGTCCTGTCTCAACCAATTTAACGCCAGATACCACCTCAGCCTCTTGTTGCAAGCAAATCCTGTGTACACACCATCCCCAGTGAATTATATATCCACTGGTCCGGATTGTTAAGAAACATAAACACCTGCTTACAGGGAAAACATGTTTACAATGTTTAGGAAAACCGCTTGCTTTTTTATCGAAACGCTTTTAGGATCTGCTCATCCGAAATGAAAAGTGGCTAATTAGCAATAACCACCTGAGTCGATGGTGTAGAAAGGCGAAATCAACAGTAATTGGTCCCTCACAAAATTAGCACTAGTAATTAACCTACCTATGAAACATGCCTTTTTTATGAACTTAACTAGCGCTTTGATCATCCTAGAAGCAGGGGAATATGTTCCGCACCTACCTGTTTGGCAACTGCAAGCAGCACCTCCTCTAACTCCGTACATGTCTAAAAGTCATTGCCTCCAATCCGCTTGGCAAACCAGCACAAGTATGAACCCAAACAAACCTACCCATTTTCCTTCCTACCTAACTCCCAGCATGTAACAGAGTGAGAAAGTCAGAGAGACACAGACAGAGAGACACACACCGACAGAGACATAGACAGAGAGACAGAGAGAGTCATGCACAGATACACAGACAGAGAGAGTAACACAAACAGAGAGACACAGACAGAGAGGGACACACACCAACAGACACATAGACAGAGAGACAGAGAGAGTCACGCACAGACACACAGACAGAGAGAGAAACACAGACAGAGAGAGACAGAGAGGTCTATCTAAGAGAGTCAATTGGAGTATTATGTACTTTGGTACCCCTGTTGTCTATAGCACTAGTTTATTCTCAAGGTATGCCAAGCAAGTGTCTAGATCAGTTCACTCTGTGGTCAGTTTATTTCCTGGCCTCTCTGCTTGATGACTTTCCCATGTGTTCCAGCCAGTCGTCAGAGGTGGCTGCTGAACAAACTCATTCAACTGCAGAGTTCCACAGAGTTGAGAGGACTAAGGCAGGCTACACTCCCTGAGTTCTGTCTGAAGCCTCTGAAATCTACCTAGCTAAGTAATTATTATGTGCGCTTTGCTGTTTATCCTAAACCCTATTGGTTTCGTTTAATATAAGTTTGGCTGGCTCAGCTACTTTGTTAGCCAGCATGCTACTTTCCACGGCTGTCAAACGTAGAAAATTGAGACCAGTGGGCCACAAAACACTGTAGCGATTTGAAATTCCAGTTGGTTTGGGTGTTCGTCCAATAACGCTATTAATTTCATGCATTCAGTAAGACATTTTAAATATCAAAACTCCCATCTATTACAGTACACACATAGAATGTTATGGGGGGTTTAGCTTGCATGTGCTACGGAACAGCCTGAAAAGAAGTGAAGTCACTGTCAATATTATTCAGATTGAGTCCAATCAATAACTATACGCTTGCACAAGTTTTTTTTAAACTTTTTGTCGAGGCTTGTGAGCGCAATACGTTTTATTTTCAAGTGTACAGGTAAATAAAAACATTAATTTGCGTATTATGTAAAGGTTTTTTAAAGGTATGACATCAACAAAAAAATCTGCATTAGTGATGTCATTTCAAAACATTTAGCACGCCCAATAATAAGTTCAGATCGAACCGTCTCTGCGCTTCTGTTTACACACTTTCGATTGACATCGGATCTTAACCATGTTGAGGACCGTCTGTAGAGTAGCTAACTTCGTCAAGTGTCCCATATTTCAGAGCACTCCAGCGTGATATCACAGACGCAAGCTAAGTACAAGCACAACCCACTTCAGTAAACTTGTCAACATTCCTATCTTCAATTAATCTCCATCAAGTACAACATGGAAAGCTTCTTCATGTTCAAGAGGCTCTCCACACCTGGGTGGGCCAAACAAAAGGGGGGAACATGCTAACACATGTTAGCATTAGCCAGTAGCTTCAGCAGTGCTGCCTCAGCCTTTGTGAAATTCTTTTGTTTCTTCCAGCATTGTGCTTATCATCCACAGTCCCCCATGGTGTTGCTCACTGCCAAGATGCCAGCAGTTGAGGGAAATCTAATTTGGAAGAGAGTTCTCACCACGACATGGATTGGGATTTCAGCAAAGATGGAGCACAGCTGTGGTCCCCTGCTGTGTTCACATCAGACTTGAGTGTAATTAGGCACCAAACTAAAGAAAACAGACTGAAAAAGGACTTGGTCAACTAAGAAATGCACATTTTTGTCGTCTGTTACCAAACAATTGGAAATGTTGTTCTGGTGTTTGCCCTAATGTACCTATATGGGAGATGAGGAAAGAAAAAACACATTGGCCATCTCAGTAACTCCTATGTAGCACTGTAGGCAACCTATACATTACAAAATACATAGAACATATTACAAAGTGTCTGTTTTATACCCTGAGTGTTGATAAACAAGACTGTTGACAACATGTATATAATTCCAACCCCATTTGTATAGCATAGTAGATGCAGTGTATAATATTAGTTCAGTCCACTTTGAGCTGAAAACAATAGAATAATAAAGCACATTTTCCATAAACACATTGGTACACACATAGCTGTGTTCAGATGCTGGAATATTTAATGGCGTTATTAAGAGCAGGAGCTAATGAAGGTGCTTCTTTGGTGGAAGGCCAGTTATGCTGATCTATTTGTTTTTGCCGTTAGCACTCCGTGATATCAGCACAGACTTGCACTTTAGCTTCAATGAGTGGACTCGGCAAGGAATCCGCTCCTCCAGCGCAGTAGACGAAAGCTGTGGCGCATGCATAAACACACAGACACACACTCCAACAATGATACACTCATGACAATGATCATGGAACCCTGTCCAAGAGAAATGTATTCCTCAATCAGACCTACATCATAACTGCATTTTGGGACAACTGTAAATTAATATCCATGAGACACTGCATTTGCCTTGCGTAATTGGAAAAAGAGCATTCTATCCGCCAAAGCTGAAATCTACCTGCATTTGACTTGCTCCCTGTTTCCAGGCTACCCTGCTGAGGGGATTTTGGTATGTGGTTCTTCCTCCGGCCCTGATGGCATTAGTTGTAGCTGGATTTATACATTTCATACTTTATTCATACTGGCCCACCGCGGGAATCAAATGCACAACCTTGCCGTCGCTATCACCACGCTCCTCAACCAGAGCTACTCAAGTGTTCATGAACACTCTTTACTTTTGATAGGATCCAGTTGCAGGTGATTGGAGAAGACCTGTGTATCTCCCACAGGCAAACTCGGGGGCTGTGTTCTATGTCTGCTCCTCTTCCCTCTATACACCAAGTCACTTGGTTATATCCTTACATGGTCTCCTACCATTGCTATGTAATCGACCCTTAATTCCATTCCTCCTTCCGCTCTTCTGACAATCATTTCTGTATGCCTGGCAGACATTTCGACTTGGATACAGAACTACAGCCTGAGCTGCTCCATGGTGTTTCCCTTCTCGACGGCACAGAACCTCGACATGACCCTGGACAACATCCTGTTATCCCCCGCTAACGCCATGGTGGCGGCTCTGTCCTTCAGATTCATGCTCTACATTCATAGAGTACAGCCTCATATCACACAGGAAACGGGCACGTAGTAATCCAGGCACTTGTCATTTTACATCTAGACTATTGCGATTCACTGTTAGTTGGCCTCCGTTTCCCAGAAAATCCCTGGTCTTTAGTTCTCTTAAGTCAACCCACTCTTCCACACACCGCTGGCTTTCAGTCAAAGATAACGTTCGGTTCAAGGGAACTGCCCCTTCCTACCTTCAGGCTGTGTTTAAATCCAACATCCCAGAAACTACAAAAGCCCTTTCACATTATAAATTTAAGCATAAGGCGCAAGGTGGTGTGGCCAATTTACCAGAGCTAAGGGCTGTTTTTCTAGATGGTGGAACTTGGGATATAGGCCCTTGGCCATGTTATATTAGCCATATACCACAAACTTCAGAGGTTCTTATATCAACTGGATACCAATAGAATAATAAGTGTTGTTAGTCATTTCCGTGGTATACATGTAATTTACTGTAGCAATACTTTCATAAAATCAGCCTTCATGATTTGACCCTACAGCTTTAAAAATAGCACCAAGTGACCGTGTGTATTAGATGTTTAGCTGTACATGCTAACCGTTGTGTGACTTTGCCCGAATGTATTTATGTTTTGTAAACACATTTACTGTTTTGCCAAATGCCGGTTTTCAATTTTAATAACACTGTTTTACAAAATCATGTTGCGCTAACTGTGTTAGTTAGGTGTAGGCTCGGTGAAATAGAAGGTTTCACCCAGCCTAAACACGTTTAATATAGATATGAGTCTAAGAAGGCAGTGAAGCCTAGACCATAAACATTTCAATAGTAAAATGTCAACGCCATTTCAGTGGGGTCGTTTCTTCTATATCAGTTCATTCCTAGAACTCCTCTGATTTGTCACAGTCACATGTAAATAATACCTGCCCCTTTGTGTTCCTTTATTTCACTATTTTCATAATTTACTGTGTCTGCATGATGGGTCTGGTTCCCATTTCCCCTGGATTTCATACCGCTCCATTACATTCCTCTCTCTTTAATGCACATACACTGTACACAGCCACAGGAAAATTTGATACGCTTCGGATTTAGGAAATCTGAGCCAGAGAGAGAGAGTGAGGAAAGACCGAGTGAAAGAAGACAGAGATACACTAATATTGGAAGAGCGAGCGTCTTGAGAGTAGGAAGAGAGAGTAACTGGTGCTGTAAGAGTAGTGTATCGGGAAAGATTTAAAAAGGAATGCTGTAAAATAATGTCAGGAAGGAGCAACACATGTAAATCACATGTATTGGCCTGGGTTCATCGTGTGGTGTTTGGTTGTAGCCTCCTGGTTTGGAAAACTTAAAAAATATTTTTTGGCAGCGGGACTCTCCGTTCGCTGAGCATGTTTCGTGGTGGCCAGTTTCAGAGCAGGCAAAGGGTGAGTCATCAGGAAGCCCTGTCCTCACAAATACAAGCAGCCAAACGGCATTGGAGACAGAGAGTGAGAGAGGATGGGAAAGAGCTGTGATGAATTCAAAGCAGTCTTGCCTGACGGGTGGTGTTTATTAGTCCATAGAAGCTTCTGGAATCATGCTAATGACTCTTCTCCTGTGTATGAGCAACAAGGGGACCAGAGAAATATGGAGTAAGACAGGAGGAAGGAAAGAAATCGTCCTACCGTCTGTCACAGAGCCATACGCAGGCACGGACTCACGCACGCACGCAGATATAGAAAAGGGGACAGGAAGGTGTGATCTCTAGGTGGGAGGGAAAATCCTAGACATGCTGCATGCTGCTTAACATGAGGTTGAAAAGATCCCTCAGAGATCTGCTCGGTCGGACACGGCTTAGCCGCGGATGATAACGTAATTATCTCACAATTCAGTGGACGACTGAGACCACCTGAAGGACCAATTCTTTTCCTTTAGACATACAGCAAGTTTATATCGTTCCCCCTGAAAATCATAGAGCATCCTCTACCCTGGCAACAGGCGCATTTGTCTCTACCACAGGTAGTGTGTGTAACAGAGCAGAGTTATTTTGTGCAGCAATGGCTAATTTATAGTCTCCGCCAGGAGCAACGAAGCCACATGGTTGGCCTGTTCCTCTGCCTCTGTGAAAGCCACAACCAGCATTATTTTTCACACCCCTGTCACATATAATGTGACCCCTTCACCCAGCCCTCGCATTCTCTAACCTAAACCATGCATACATTCTAACCTCAGAAAACAAGTGGATGAAACGTTCCCTTTTCGTGGGAAGTGAAGTTGCGCTTCCTATTCTTTTGCGGTATCATTCGACAAAAGGCGGATGCTCTTCCCAAGCCGAATTCTCCATGGCGTAGTCTTTAAATGCCATACATGCCAACAGATTAATACCAGTCCTAAATTCCCCCCCCCCCTTACCCCACTGTCATTTTCCTCTGCCGCTGTGTACGATTAGATTTGAGGTATGTGCTATTCTAGGCCCTTCTCAAGGTTCCTATATCCTCATGTTAATCATAAAGAGGTACACAAACACAAGCTAATATGGATTTACCGTAATGGCTTTATTGCACGAGGGGGCCCGTAGCTGTTGGATGCCTGCCGATATTGGACCAGTGTCCCCTGCGTGCGTGGACCGTTTTTTCTCTCCTTATTCGGAGGGGACGGGTTTGCGTCGGAGCTGTGCTGTTTGTGTTTGGGTGTCGTACGTGCGGGTCGCGTGTCTGTTTGTGTATGCGTGCTGCGGTGCGGGGCGTTCACGCTTCTGCTCGGCGTAGCAGATCACACTATAGCAGCTGTGCCGGTGACGGCTCCTCAGAGGGCACGGGGAACGGGCTACAGCTGTGCCCGTCTCTCCCTCCCTCCCGCTCTCCTTCTGTCTTCCTTTTTTCGGTCTCGTTCTCTTTTTAATATCTCCCTTTTCTCTTCCTCTCCATCCTTCCTTTCTCTACCGCGTTTCCTGGGTCTGCCCCTTTTTAGGGTTTCCACCCTTTTTCACTCTCTGCCGGTTTCTCGTGGTCTGAGTTCTGTTTCTCTCTCTTTCTCTCTCTCCCTTACCCTCTTTCTTTCCCATCCTCCGTCTCTCTTTTAATGGCCGCGGGATTACGACGCCTGCCGGATTTTCTGTAACTCAACCGGGGGTCCCACGAGAACATGTCGGATGGTGTCCCCATGGCAGCCCTCAGCCAAACGCAGAGAGCAATATGTCTGATGTTGACCCATCAAACCCACTTACTTCTGGTACCATAGGTCAGCACACACTGGCTCTCGCCACACCATCTTGCAATGCATTGTGGGTGTGACTCGAAATCCCATTGGATTTCTACATGGTTCAGGGCTTTGTGGAACCGTGCCATTTGGCACTGCTCGCGATCTCCGTTCGATAACTGTCTCTTTCTAAATATGTGTAAATAATCTTCAGATAATTACTCCTTGGGTAAATCCCAAATTCCACTACCTTTTGTAGATGTGGATTAAGAAATTAGAAAATGTAGATTTAGAAAGTCCAAAGTGAATTGAGAAAAACTACACTGACTAGTGTAGCCTTGTCATGTCCTGGATGCGGGCCCCTAGCCATCTCTGTGCTTTGGGGCTCCCATTCAGGGCATGGCACATGGAGAGGCCTCTAGCCATCTCTATGCCGTTGTGGGCCCCCCAGTCAGAGCAGCTGCAATCAGTTGACTCTGATTGGGGAGCCTACTTAGGTTAGTTTTACAGCCACACCCGGTGTGGTTTATTGTTTGTGCTTGTCTCAACAGTTCACGGTTTGTCCTTTGTTTAACTCCTATTTCATGTAGTTACGCTACACGTTATTTGTATATTGTTTTATGTTTGTTTGAACCTTTCATTTGACGTTTACAGTTCGTGTAGTTTGTTTTGTGATATTGGGATTAAATCCACTTTACTTTATTTACAAAAATGTCTGCGTATGGTTCCGCCACACTACAACACCGTGACAAGCCTAAAAACTCTGACAGGACCTGTTTCCAGCACACCCATAATGTAACGTTGGACTATGAAAGAAATTTCAGAAGAAATTTGTCTCTCTATTTTACCTGATATTGTTGCTCTAAAAGAAGGTGAATGGATTAAAAAGAAGATCTTACTGGCTGTTTGACCCGGACTCTTCTTACTGGAGAAATGTGTGGGAGGCCTGGCCATGTTTTCACAGCTAACAGCACACTAGTTTATTACTTGAGGACTTTTCAAAGGAAGTTGTATTATATTTCTCGAAAGGATAGGGCAGGATAGTAACTAGATTTTTAAACAAGAAGGTTTAAGCCTTTTCAAAATGTAATTGTAGGCATTTATTATATGTCATTTCTGCCTTGTCATAAAATCCCAGGTGTGCTGCTTGTTTTCTGGGGATCAGTCATTTAGTGTTGTGTTCAGCTAAGCTAAATTAAAAATGTGTTTGAATTTGACTGAAGCATAATGCCGGAAATTTTACATGATATGCCAACATGTCACATTTGAAAGCCCATTCCAACAGAAAAAAACACTGTGTTCGACCTAGTGTGATTACCCCTCCCAAACCTTCCGTGTAGCCCTAGCCATTGTTAGCCGCATTAGCATAATTTCTATTGAGGTTTCATTCTTCTCTGAGTAGATCTCTCTCACACACACACACACAAGCATGAGCACACAAACGCTCACACCCCCGCACACGCCACAAGCTAGCTAGCTAGCTAAATAAAGGAAGACAAAGCGTTTTTTGAAAGCTTTTCAGCACTGGATGGCAGTACGATCAATAGTGTTTCGACTGTAGGTAAAAGGCGCTCAGAGCTGCAGCAGTATTGGACTGTCAGCACAGGGCATCATAGAGAGTACGTGCCTCCCTCTCTGTCTCCCTCAGTGTCCCTTTCTCTTTTCCTCTATCTCCATCCACCTACTCCACCTTTTCTCTCTCTCTCTCACTCCCTCTGTCCCTCTGCCTTCCTATTTATCAACCCTTCCACTCCATCTGTATTCCTTCTTTGCTCCATCTGTATTCCTCCTTCTCTGTCTTTCTCTCTCTGTATAACTTTATCTTCATACGTTGTTGTTTGTTTTCTGTTTGTATTTCTTCCTGTGTTGTTGTATACTTGTATATGTCTCCAGCTCAAACAATAAGGAGCAATTATTCCCCTGAATGCACTTTTGAACCGGTTGTGATTAAGACAACCTCAACGGCGTCTCACAGTATTCGTCCAAACCATTTTGTCGATTCTTTTTGCTAAACTTTTCCTTTTAAACTTCCCATCTACCCTAATGAACACAACCCTGGAGTGAATGGACCTTAGCTTCCTTCCAGTATTTTTCCCATTGTGACCCAATGAGTCGATTGTGTTTGTGAAATAGATCATTAGTAGAGACGGTCCTTGTTTAGCATCGATCTGTGGGCCCTGACTGATGCGGCAGCACATACGCTAATCGCGCTAACCATTCTGTGCTCCCGGCAAGCCGAGATACCCCAGTGGTGTTTCTCCATTCCACTGGTGTTTCACGAGACCACCTGGTTCCTTTGTAAGCATGTTCGATAGCTAGGCTACGTTAGCTATTGTGGTTGTTGTTTCCGCATCGAATTCAGACTCAATTGTTTCCCCTACCGCCTTCATAAAATGTGTCCGAACTTGCGTCCGATCACCCGAGGTGTCCTGCTCACACAGTCACACAGCCGGCGGAATAGTGATTAGGTGTTTCGTGAATGCGTCAAGCCTCTGTCGGCGCTTCCATTGTCATGGAGATGAATGGAGGTGCAGACAAGGACGCTATCAGAGACGAGAAGCTGCTGTCTGTCGCCCAGAAAGAGACCCTCCGTGTCAGAAGGTCACCATGGCGACGTCCGAGGCCCAACCCAGATGGGCTCCATGTTACAGGCACAACCCCCTCTCCCTTCTCGTTGTCCCCATGCGGTGGGCAGACGCGCCGCTCTTTCTCCATGGCCCCGGGGCAGTTTCTGTGGCCGCTGTGTGGTGGCAGCAGGGAGGCAGGCAGGCAGAGGGGACCCACCCCGGGTCCCGAGTCGGCCAGCCACCCCCTCCGGATGTAGGTCAGCTCTGCTGAAGTGGCCGACGGGGAGGTAAGAGGGCTGAGTGGGGGAGAGAGAGCGCGTGTCGTGTCTGGCTGGGAGACTTCCAGGGGTCTCGCTTGCTTTCTCTCTGTTCGTACAGAAATGCTCACCCGAGGGGGGTGGGGGGTCTGGGGTGTGTTCCCGCATGTGCATGCATGGGGAGATCATATTGAAAGTGAGTAGGTATGTGTACATTGAATGTTGTATAAAGATGTTCAATTCAAATGTATTTATTTTTTATATTTTTATCCAGAGCGACTTACGAAAGCAACTAGGTTCAGGTGCATTGTTCAAGGGCACACCATAACACTTGTTTACCCAGGGATTAGAACCAGCAACCTTTCATTTAATGGCCCAACGCTCTAAACCTCGAAGCTATCTACAGCCCAAGGGTATTAATTCCAGGGTGTAGCTTAATACAGCAACCCTGAAGGTATTGATGACTTGAATCTGCCTCAGTTCCTTCTCAATTCACACCCATCTCTCTCTCTTAATTCCTAGCCTGGCAATGTGCTCCTTATTATAAGCCCTGAGAGCCTAGTTAGTATTCTAGAAGAGCCATCAACAGCGAGAGAGCAATGTCACCATCTCTGTAGCCACTCTCCTCTCCACCCATTGAAAATGGACACACAAGAAAACCCTCCATATGTCTTGACGCTTATCCCAGCAAATGGGTGTTAAATAGCGGGAGAAACAGCAGGGGAGAAATAGGGTGGCAGGGGGTGGGTGGTTGGTGTGGTGGTTGGTTACAGATTGTATGAATGGTGAAGTGCCGTCGAGGAGATTCACGGAGGAACGGAGAGCGATCGTTACATCAAATTAACGGAGATGGTAATTAAACATAATTATCGCGAGGCGAGAGCAATAAGAACCCAGGAAGTGGTGTTTCTGCCCGCCCACCTATATTTAGAGTTGGCTACAGACATAGAGGGAGAGGTGAGGCAGTCATTACTTAATCATATAGCCGGGATTAAGTTAAGGCTGGTTAAGTCTTCCCCTTTGGTTGTCTCTGTGCACCAGGAATATGCTGGTAATGCTAGGAAAAGCCTATGTATATCCCCCACCACAATCTGTGTACACAGTGTGTGTGTGTGTGTGCGCACGCACTCGCCTCTGCGTGCATGTTAGATGATGTGTGCATAGCCGTGAAGATAATGATTTTCTGCGAGAACATCTGTGTGTGAGAGATTGTGTCCTGAGTGTGTGTGTGTTGTATACGTGGATGCCGCTGTGCATGAATATAAATTCACACCAGAGCCAGGAGGAATCTGAAGGAAGATGACACGTGAACCTGTCTCCTGCCGTTCCCATGGCAACGTAAGGAGGGGAGGGGGGGTAGGGGTGTATTCAAAGGCTCTGGAATATGGATGACTCCACTGAGAAAGAGAGAGAAATAGAGGAGAGAGTGAGAGACATTGAAGAGAGAAAGCCAAAAGAGAAAGAGACCGGAAAAAAGAGACAGATTAGAGATATGGAAAAGAGATGGAGAGAGGACGAGATGGGAGAGAGAGAGGATTTGATTGACCAGAATTGTCTTTAATCCACCTATACTACATCCCAGTGTGTAGGCTTATTATTATACTACAGCAGTACCTCATCTACATCCCAGTGTAGGCTTATTATTATACTACAGCAGTACCTCGTCTACATCCCAGTGTGTAGGCTTATTATTATACTACAACAGTACATTGTCTACATCCCAGTGTGTAGGCTTATTATTATAATACAGCAGTACCTCGTCTACATCCCAGTGTGTAGGCTTATTATTATACTACAACAGTACATTGTCTACATCCCAGTGTGTAGGCTTATTATTATACTACAACAGTACATTGTCTACATCCCAGTGTGTAGGCTTATTATTATACTACAACAGTACATTGTCTACATCCTAGTGTGTAGGCTTATTATTATAATACAGCAGTACCTCGTCTACATCCCAGTTTGTAGGCTTATTATTATTATACTACAGCAGTACCTCGTCTACATCCCAGTTTGTAGGCTTATTATTATTATACTACAGCAGTACCTCATCTACGTCCCAGTGTGTAGGCTTATTATTATACTACAGCAGTACATTGTCTACATCCCAGTTTGTAGGCTTATCATTATAATACAGCAGTACCTCGTCTACGTCCTAGTTTGTAGGCTTATTATTATACTACAGCAGTTCCTCGTCTACATCCCAGTGTGTAGGCTTATTATTATACTACAGCAGTACATTGTCTACATCCGATTGGTAGGCTTTTTATTATACTACAGCAGTACATCATCTACATCCCAGTGTCGGTAGCTACCTAGTAGCAGGTGACATGGAGACACAGTGTGTGTTCCTGGTGTTCCTTTTCCTGGTGTTACAACCATAGAAAAATGATCTCTTGCACAACTGTATCTATTAGAACCTTTAGAAAATTCTCAATGGCCACTCAGAGGCACAAACAGAAGGAGACCGAGAATGAAATGGAGAAAGAAAATCTTGTATAGCTTTAACGCTTCCGGGGACATTATAGAACGAAACGTGCTGAAAAACGACCCCTGATCGATTTCTCTCATTGATTCAGTGCTGACCAGAGGGAGAAAGGCTTCTCAGGGGCTGGGGTGGGGTCTGGTCTCATGCTGTTGTGTGTAGGGGGGCGGGCGGACATACATGATTGGTGGTTGGGTAGTGGTGGCATTGAAAAAAGGGTGTTGGGAGATTAAACAATCGACAACGAGCTCCTCATGCTTTCACTACCTGAGGAAAAGATTTGGCTTGTGTTCAGTCTGCATCGAACGGAGGAAAACTGACAGTCGGTCCATAAATGTTACCTCGCTGTTGCAACTGAAAACATTCCGAGTTCGCCAGCCCCTGAACGTGGGCCTGCTGTGTTCAGAGACGCCTCAGCCGTACCAAGAAACAACCAAAGAAACACAGATGTCACTGCGTGTCAACTTGTCACTAAGGAAAGCTGCTTAGCGCTAAGACAAGAGGTGGCTTTCTTCGAAAAACAAATATCCTCAAAGTGGGTGATTTGTCTTTTGTCTCTCTCTGTCAATCTCTCTGTCTGTCTGTCTGTCTGTCTGTATGTCGACGGTGACCTCTCACTTTTCCTGTCTAGAATCACATGGGTGCGCCCTGCGGGAAGACAGCGTGTGACAGCTAACGAAGAAAGGGGGGATGCCATGTCCCACAGGAGGATACAGAGGGGGAGCGTGTTACAGTCGGCATATTAAAGCACCCAACCGAACACTTCATAGGCCGCTACTGTACATACGGTCCATTAACCATGTGTAATGGATGGGCGCTCAGTAATATTAGTCGCATTCACATGGACGACGCGTACGTGTTGGCGCGCTGGGGGCAGGCAGCACGCATAGCGCCTGCAGTGCCGGGGTTGTGGGTTCGATTCCCACCCAGGAGCAAGTAGCTCTCTCTCTCTCGTGCCACACACAGTCATCGACACATCTAAAACACACTTGAATATGTGAATGCAACCACCCCCCCCCCCCACCCACCCCCCACACACACAAAGTGAGCTGTCACAGCTGTTTAATTTGAGAGTGGCCAGCACCCATAAACACACAGGGCTAAATAATTCAGACAATCAGTCAAGTCAGTCCATGGGCAAGAAACCTGGCCTGGGGCAAACACATACACGCAAAGCAACACACACACACACACATTTATAGGCACACACACGTATGTGCTGGAGTGTTTGATTGGTTCTTTGAGAGCCACACCAGAGGGTGTGCAGAGTTCACTAACGTGACATGTCTGTCTCAGAAAAAGACTCTGGTCTGGTGCTGCCTTTAGCATGTTAGAGTGTGTTTGCTGGTATAGTTTACTTTTTTTGTGTCTGCCTTGGTAGTTGAGGATGTTATGTGTCTGCTGGTATTGTGGAGTCTGTTGTGTCTGCTGGTATAGTTGAGTCTGCTGTGCATCTGCTGGTATGGTAGAATTTGTACTACTGTATGTCCTTTGGTATAGCTAAATGTTTGGGACTGGTTGAGCATGCTAGGTTATTGTGTATCTCAGTTGATAGTGCATGGTTCTTGAAATTCCATGGCCTTAGCAAGCAATACAATCAATTAAATAGCTTGCTTGGCTGCTGTTAAAGTTACGTTTGTAATGTGTCTGCTGGTATTGTTGAGTTTGTTATTTGACTGCTGGTGTAGATTACGTTACTATGTGTCTGGTGGAATAATTGAGTTAATCTGACTGCTGGAGCTAATGACATTGTCACGTGTCTGCTGATGTGGATGACATTGTCACGTGTCGCCTGGTGTGGATGACATTGTCACGTATCTGCTGGTGTGGATGACATTGTCACGTGTCTGCTGATGTGGATGACATTGTCACGTGTCTTCTGGTGTGGATGACAATGTCACGTGTCTGCTAATGTGGATGACATTGTCACGTGTCGCCTGGTGTGGATGACATTGTCACGTATCTGCTGGTGTGGATGACATTGTCACGTGTCTGCTGGTGTGGATGACATTGTCACGTGTCTGCTGGTGTAAATGACATTGTCACGTGTCTGCTGGTGTGGATGACATTGTAATGTGTCTGCTGGTGTGGATGACATTGTCATGCGTCTGCTGGTGTGGATGATGTTGTCACGTCTGCTGGTGTGGATGACATTGTCATGTGTCTGCTGGTGTGGATGACATTGTCATGCATCTGCTGGTGTGGTTGAGTGGGTCAGTGCCTCCTCTATGCACCCGGGGGATGTCTCAGTGAATGTTGCAGTGCTTGTCCACTAGCCTTGCATTTCGTCCCAAGGGGCCAAAGGTTGCTTGTCTCAGTCTGGCTGCAGTGTTCTCTGATATTCCAGGATATTCCGGGAACCGGGAGAGGGGATGAGAGAGGTGGAGGGCAGAGGGAGAGATAGGAATCAGGGCCGTTGGGGCTAAGGGGGGCAGTCTGGGGGAAGAGGCCCCAAGGCAGCAGCTGCCTAGAGGGGTCTAGGGTCATGGTTCAGGCTGGCAGGCAGGCAAGCAGACCCAAACCTGGTTTGACTCTTTAAACCAACCTTTCTTCGTCTCAGACACTACCCTCACTTTGTCATGGTTCGGCTTGTCATGGTTCGCTTTGGAGAGAAACGTTATTTACTTAAATCCTGGTCAGAGTATGCCCTGAATGAGAGAAAGAGGGAATTTGAAGGAGAAACTAGTCAATTCAACACTGCTGCGCCTACAAGAGGAATTACAGAAACAATGAATTTACAACTGTAGATAGCCTAAAAGAAAAACAAATAGCCAGTTTGGCGTTATTTAACGTTAACCCCAGAGTTTCGATTTTCATAGCCTATCCAGCCCTTGGTGCAACTGTAACGAAGCTGAGAAAACAATTTCTTCTTACATGTGCTGGGCTAGTGGTTTTCGACAGTGAGGTACGGGAACCATCAAGGAGTGTTAAATTTAATCTTTATCTCAAGGATTAGCACCCTGAGCCTCAGTCCTTCAAGGAGAAGCTAATAAAAGACAAAAAGTAAACCGGGTCGGGGGCTTTTGCCACCCAAACATGCAGTATACTACGCCAAAGCATGGAAGCAGCTAATGTACTTTTCTCTGTATCATTCATCTTTCTAGGTTGTGCTTATCACTCACACATTACTCCAAACGAGGCAAGAGTGATGCCCTGATCATCGTACACAAACTCTCTCTCTGTGTAATGTGGATAGACTTCCTCTACCCCCAATAACAGGACCATTATGGCGTGATGTAAATCTTCAAAAGCCAGTCTGGGATTTATACAAGATATCTGACACTATACCACTTGCTGAGAAATAGGACTGTGTTTATGTCATCACAGTCCAGTTCATAGATGGGGTTTCTGGGGGCAAGGACTGACCAGGACGTCCCAGTGTAGTACTTAACTCTAGTGGGTTAACCGATTATTTTAATCTCAGATTGTCCCTTTTAGGAACAGTAGAGAGCTGTGTTTTTTTTGTGTTCTCCTGCCGCCATATTGTTGTAGTTTTTTTGAGTGGTTGCAGTTCCAACAAATGGGGTCCATTTAGGCTAGACAGCAAGGAATCTTCAGAATTTTATCTGGAGCCGAAAGCATTTTAAAGGTATACTCAATTGATTTTTTGTGACTTTTCTGGGTTCACAAAATTGGATTTCAATTGAGGCGCATGACTGCACTTTGCTTGTCTACTGTTCGAAGTGATGGGTAAAGCAGTTATGTTGCTGTGGTTTGCCATTTACGATTGTTCACAGTATTCTCAGCGGAGTAGTTAATCAATTGGCCAAGTAGTGACTTGTTGTTGAAATATCAGACTGAGACTTAAAAAAACGTTGAATCTGTTTAGCAGACGATATTCTCCAATGCATTTTAAGCATACAGTCATTCACAGTCAAAAAAATTAAGGGACCACTTAAATCACACATCGGGTCACGATGAAGTCAATATATTGAAGATCAGAATCGGTACTGTACATTGTGTAATTCATTGAGAACAAAATGACTAACAACGGTAAATGGAAACCAAAATCACCAACCAATTAGGGAGTGTATTCAAACCGAAAACCAAAGAAACAAATTAAATCACAGTCTGTTCCAACATGCATGAATTTCATCACGGCAACTCATAATGTGACTCAGTAGTGTGTGTGGCCCCCACGTGCCTGTATGCACTCCGACAACGTCCTTGTGCTTCTGATGAGACGGCCTATGGTGTCCTTGGAGATCTCCTTCCAGTAATGGATCAGGTCATCAGTGAGCTCCTGGAATGTCTTCGGCACTACTTGGTGGCGTTGGATGCACAGATACATAACATCCCAGAGATCCTTAATTGGATTCAGGTCTGGGAAACGTGAGGGCCAGTCAATGGCATCAATGCTTTCGTTCTACAGGAGTAGCCTACACACTCTGGCCACCCGAGGCCATGCATTGTCCTGCACCAAGGGGGAACCCTGGGCCCACTTCACCAGGGTAAGTTCTGAACGTGGGTCTGAGGATTTTATCCCAGTGTTTTATAACAGTCAGACTACCGTTGGCTAGCACGTGGAGGTCTGTGCAACCCTCCAAGGATATGCCTCCCCAGACCATTGCTGACCCCTGCCAAACTGATCATGCTGGATGATATTACAGGCAGCATTCAGAGTTCAATGTACACCAAGGCCTCTCCAGACTGTTCAGAAACATGCAGTGCTCCTCCTGTTCCTCCTCGCACACAGAAGCAGATACCGTTCTTGCTGCTTCTTCAGCTCTCCTCGTGTAACGGCCTGTCTCCTGGTATCTCCTCCATGCTCTTGAGACTGTACTAGGAGACACTGCAAAGGTTCTTGCGATGGCACATATGGAGCTGGCCTAACTGTGCAACCTGAATGGGCTTGCAGGCACCACCTCATGCTACCACCTCATGCTACAAGGACACTAGCAAACTGCAAATCTAGAGAAGAATCAGTCAGGAAGGATAAGGAGAGAGCAATTTTCTGTGGCCACCACCTGCAAAACCATTCCCTTATTGCTGTTGCCTCTCCAATGCACTGGTTGTCACCTTCATTTGCCCCAAACTAGGTGACATTGATTCACAATCGCTTATGCTACCTAACTGGACAGATATCTGTGTAGTTTAATAGACTTGGTGATATACCGTGATGATTACGTGATCCTTTTTTTTAGCAGAGTATTTCATAGCCATGGGGATCTTGGGGTTGATATTGTTGCAGTTTACCAATTAAGCCATACAGGACTCAATTCTAGAGCGAAGGTTACTTTGGTGTTTTGACAGGGTCTCAACCTTTGTTCGGTTCTTTATGTATTGCTCACTTGGTTGCTGTTTTGTGAAGACCTTTGTAATTAATACATCGCTGTGGGTTTGCACGTTGCTTGTTTGTTCACATGTGTGCCTGTTCGTGCTCACTGAAGTGTTGTGTTTTTGGTAAAACAAACCGATGCTCCACAGTAAATCAATTACAGGAAGAGCTTAATCGGCGTTTAGTTTAAAAAAAAGAAAATTACCAATGGCGGTTTTCTCTAAGTCATCGCGGTTGTATTTAATGCAAGGTGTATTTTAGTGCTGTGCACCATACAATCAAAAATGCACTGTTTCAACAGCATTTTAACCACGGTTCATAGAAATCGCACTCAAAACACTACAGATGTGACTGAATGCGTAAATTCCCTTTAATGTGCATTGAATAATGTGTGTTTGTGTGTGTGCACGTGTTCATACATGCATGTTGTGTGAGAAAGAGGGAGAGCAAGAGAAAGAGTTATTGAAAGATAGAGAAAGAGACACCTAGAGAGCAAGCAGAAGAACGAGAGATGCAGAGCCATATATAAAGCAAGAGAGAAAGCAAGATGGAGGGTGATGGAGAAAGATGTCACCATGTTCTGGTGCTCATAGACATCAGAGGAAGTCTGGTGGAAGCAGGTAATTAAGAGAGAAACCAAGAGCTGTGAAACTCTCCCTCTTAATCTTCTTCTTTCCCTCCTCCCCACCTCCTCAACTCCGCCCACACAATAATACTTCTTACTGCTATTTCTATACTAACATTTATTAGACTGAATATTAACTAGAATCAAGCAATTTAACTAATGAACACAGCACGTGGACTAGCGTTATTGGTATTTTTTCATTATTCTGAATTATGCAATAATTTCAATGAAATGTGCAACACAACACAACTCACCACAGTACAACACAACTCACCGCAGCACAACACGACAGAATACAACTCAACTCAGTACAACATAACTCAACACAATTTAACTCACCACAGCACATGACAACTTACCACAACACAATACAACTCACCACAGTAAAGCACAACACAATACATCTCAACACAGCACAAAAGATCTCAACACAGCACCACAAAACTCAACACAGCACAACAAAACACAGCACAATACAACTCAACACTACACAATACAAATCAACAGAACACAACCCCACTCAACACACGACAACACAATAGAGCTCAGCACGACACAATATAGCGTAATACAACAAATTACAATTCAACTCAACACAGCACAACACGATAGCACATTAAAACACATCACAAGGAACTGTCACTTGGGAAAGACACCTTGTAGAGTTATCCTGAGGGAAAAAATTGTTTCACTTCAATTAGCCACCACAGTTATAGCTAAGACTGATGCTACACTATCAGAGAGGAGGCTCTTGGCAAGCCAGACAGTATTTTGTGTGCCTCTTCTTGCCTGTTTACCGTTTCACTCGGCTAGTAATTTGCACAGGACCGTGTGGCTCAGTATTCTCCCTCGACACGAAGGGGAAAATCACATTCAGACTCCAAACCAGAGTGCCCCAGCTGCTACACGCCATATAATAGCTTCCCAACCAGTCCGTTTTTTCTCTGTTTTCACTCTCTCAATTTCTCACTCTCTGCCGCACTCCATTTCTCTCTCTTTATCTTTTCTCTATTCCTCCCTCTTTGTCTCTCTCTCTCCTCTCTTTGTCTCTCTCTCTCTGTCTCTCTTTCTGTGTACATGTGTGTGTGTGTCTCCCACCCACCGCTGGGTTTGTATTAACTTGGACTCCTGTGGATTTAGATAGAGGAGACACTGCCTCTAGGTCCCATGCAGGCCAGTTCCCCCTTCTTTTCTCTAGCGGGACGGAGGGTTGGAAAGAGATCCAGAGAGTGTGGGGAGGGGGGGGGGGTATAAAGCCCAGATCCCTGTGGCAGGACAAAGACCTGGTCTGGGGCTCCTTTAAACTGGACCAAAGGGCAGCATTGAAAGAGATGAGCCGACCGGTGGCTGATGTAAATATAGGCTCTTCTCTCGCTCTGACCCCCTCCCGGCCACTCGGCTCCAACTCACCCCGGCTCTCATTACTCGCAAATTACCGCCACTGAGAGGGACAGAGGGGAGGGAGAGAGAGGGAGCAAGGAGGGAGAGGGAGCAAGGCCACAATGAGGAAAGGGGATTGAGCCGAGGTGCGTTGGTGTGCGAGACCTGGCGGGTGTGACTGAGAGCCTTGCCAAACAGCGAAAGAGAGGGAAAGGAAGGTTTGTAAGGCTGGACTACTAGCGGGGGCAAGACAAAAGGGAGACGGAGAGAGAGAGGGAGAAAGGAGAAGTGAGAGAAAAAAAAGTGTCTGGTTTGGCCCCCTCCTTGCCACGCAAAGAATGCTGCTGGAGGAATGTGAAATGGGTGTAAGAAGAGGGGGCCAGTCAATGGATGTAAACAGCGCTGTATGTGTGTGCGTGTTTTGCTCAGTCTGTGTTTATTTGTGTGTGGTTGTGAGCGCGTGTGCGGACTGTGTGTGTGTGTCCGTAGGTTCAGGCATGCGCAACTGCATCGGGCCTTGTCAGCCACCGTAACCCCTCACAAATAACCGCCATGAGTGGTTCTACCTCACTACTCGGACCGTCTCTCCTGTGTGTTTGGATTTGGATCATTTCCCCCCCAAGTTGGATCTGGAGTGTCGACCGCACTGCCTCTTCCACGCATTGGAGGGCATTTTGAGGAAATCCAACGCAATGGATTTCTCCCTCATGGAAAACGATAGATGCATTTAGAAATGTCTTCTAATTCCAGCATTTGCCTTTAGGATAAGACGTGAATGGAAGTATTGGTGGGAGTAATAAATGGAATTGTTTGTAAATTATCAGACTTTCCAAGGATAATATACGTTTCGGGAAAATACTGTTTTGCGCCCTGACATGCTAAATTTGTATTTCTTCTCCAAACTGTCCACGGAGGTGTCATCAGCCTAGTTGGTTCTTTCGAAATTGAAGCCAATTGTGGTGGAATGATTTCACCACAGAGAGCATAAACAGCCTCATAAAAAAACACCTCAGCTAACTGACAGCTATACAAATGCCTTAATTCCGAAAGAGCAGCCTAGACAAAAAATGCATGGTACATTTCAACAAAGATGCATGCGCATGCCGCAAAACAGTAAACACGCACAGCCTCAATCACCCGATAACCTTGACAGTGAGCCTTCAGTCAGTTGTAACATGTGTACTTGAGGCGTAGGAGAGAGAAGTCATAGATATCTATAGATAGGGTTTCTCCCTCTGCCCTCTTGGCCTTGCTACCGAGACGGTGGTTTATTTTTAGTTTGCTCTCACAGGGCTGCCATGCTATTACAGGGGGAAAGAGCTAAACAGCTACTGCAACCCTGTGGGCACACCTCCACACAGAGAATTGTTGCTTTCCTCAAATTATCTGAAGTCCGATTGCAGTTAGAGCCCTGAAACCTGTTGTGGCAACTGCCCAACACGCCAAGATATAAGCTGACCTGGAAACCGTTGATCAGTTGGGTCAACGAGGTTGGCTGCGATGGTGGACTTTCCTTTCAGCACAGACACAAACACACGCGTGCAGTCGTATGCTCCTGAGAGTGGGGGATGGGCCTCTGTTGTCCCTGGTATTTGACAACTTCCACATTGGGATGAGCGATGACTTGGAGGCATATACGTCAAGGGATCATTACGGATTTTGGCAATCAAGCTTTTTATTTAGGCAGATGAACTCCTACAAATAACATCTTATGTGTCTCTGAAAGAAGCTAAAGGTAATTTTCCACTGAAAATCGAACTAGCTTAGCACAATGACTCGTTATGCCTATGCAGGAAAGCAATTGACCAAATACTAAATATCAGGTTCTTCAAAGTGCGAGATATTCAAATGACATTCCCAAGTTCATGTGTGTCTAGGAAAGTAGATAAAGGACTTCAAAATCAACAGCTATCGCTTAAGGTATTTGGAGTAGAGATGGGACTAATAACATATTTTCCTTAAAGGGGCCATATGTAAGGTTTTTACTGTAATACTAGCATCACTACAACCTTCAACTACCAGAAGACATCTGCATTTAATGTTATAGCTAATGTTTCAAGCATTTCTTTCAACAAAATTCTTACAAGTGACTGCAATGTTCCTGTTTCAAACTTTTTTGCCACTCTGTCACATTTCACAGTCATTTAGTCTCCTTATACTCAATTTAGACATTCACTGTACTAGCACGCTCACCCTAAACCACCCTGGACTAGTTAATACTATTCTGATGTTTTCAGTAAGGGAAGTGGAGAAGACGTCGTTATTGTTTAAATTCAGTCTTGTAAACGTTAGAGGCAGGATTCTAAGCAGTGTCCCTTAAAAAAAAAGGCAATTTTTAATTAAAGCTAAAATTGCAAATGATCCTGGCAGCAAACTAAATTCATGCTGGAGCCTCTGTGACAAGTTAATATGTGTAAATTATTGGCGTAATTTAGCGAAATCTTCCCTATTTCATTGAAATTGGTGTTTTTGGTTGTACTTGTGTGTAACCAATTGTATCCCTGCAATTATTTTAGCTCGTCATTATAAATGAGCATTGGTTCTCAATTGACGTAAATATGGTGAAGTTCATACAAATGAAAATGTGATGTATATTTTTAAACACCATAATTCAAAGAATTGAACTATAGCAATCAACTTGTACACTAACAATTTCACAGTATTTCATGTAGCTGAAAGGAGCAGCCATTTAAATGTTTTGTATTCTCAATTCCCATGAATAGAATTAGATATCTAGCTCAATTCGTTTCTTTCGGTTAGAGATAGTCAAGACCTCTTCCATGTTATCAGAAGACCTCCATGAGTAAAATGTTAGTTTAGCAAGCCAGCAGAAGTTTCCTTGATTGTTACCTTTCTGCACATTATCTGTCCCCTCTCACACTGCCTGCTTGTCTTTGCTTTTCTTACTTTGCAGCTCCAGAATATTTCAACCTTCAGTTTTTAAATGTATGATCTATAAGAAGAATATCAATTCCGAGGTTTGAAAGCAGACATTTTTTTTTGATCAGCACAGTGGACAAAATAAGTTTCTGCTAAAACATTTAGTTTTTTTCTCCTACTGAAATTATTGCATTGCTGGATTGGGTATTTGGGTTTTTTCCTTTTTTATTGATGATGACGATCAGGACCTGTTAGTTGTAAATTTGTGAAAGCTGTACATTTTAACTTGTAAAGTAGTTTCTTTCTTGAGGTTAAGGGTCTTGCTGGTACAAGTCAGTAGAGTTCTCTGTGAGCTCAGTGGGTGTCTGATAGGATGTGATGAAGCCCTGTGCTTCCTCAATTCAAGGCTACAGGAAGCTTGTTAGACTTGACCTCTGACTCTTTTACCACACACAAACAAACAAACACACACACATGTTTATATCTAGTTACATTAGTGTTAGACAAACTACTTTGAAGATATAGTTTACAAAATTACCCTTTAGTAAACACTGAAAGAAGTGAAATTAATTCTAACAGATAAGATAAAAAAAACCTAGTATGTTCACTTTAGAAACAAGGACTTATAGCTCAACTATATAGTTCAACTGCTCCAAAATGTAGTTGATTACTAGTTGTACCTCACTTGTACATCACTACTTCTTAGCAAGATAATTAACACAATTAGCTCTATTTTTCTCTGTACATTATGCAGTGTCGGTTTGTTTAATGTTTAACGGTCACCCTTACTAGAATGCTAGTCTTGATGCTAGTAGAATGTCCTATTCACTGGTTGCCAGTCTAAATGTGCTGGTTCCGAGGACACGCTCATTTTCTACTTTGGAAGCAACGCGGCTCCGGACTGACTTCAATCGAGTTCATACCCCCCCAAAGTTCCCCGTTACCTACACATACCCGTGCACGCATGGAAACACGCACCAGCTGAAGTGCACTTGTAAAGCTCTTCCTGCACAGGGAGGTTGACAATCGTGCCCTCGTTTGCCTGTGAACAACTGGCCTCTCTCACACCTCACGTCTTGCTCAGCCCTGCCTTCATAAACCATGACACCCTCCCACCACTTTACAAACAAATAAACGTTTACCGGGACTGTCTTTTGTCTCCGCTCTTGGCTTAGTTTATATGGCATTAGCATACGGATAGATGCCCACCTAGCCGTTGTGGCACAACAAGAGATGGCAGATAGGCCTGTTTGACCCCAGGGTGCTGTTTCTGTTGGTGGCATAACCGGGATGATCCAGGAGGACTCAACAATGTGTCTGATTCGCCACGGACCAACAGAAATTTTTGCGATTCCATTGCATGGAGTTATTAAGAGGAATTGGCCCTGTTCATTTCTTTAAAATGTACTTGCATAACAGCTTTTAATTGAACCGGAAACAGATGTCTCCACCCAAGTCTTGTCTTTTCACGTGGATCTGCGATCAAGTGTGCAGTCGTTGCCGTTTGTTTTAAGGACCTGAATGAGGTAGACAAGAAGGTAAAAGCCTACCGAGTCAATAGCTCAACCCATTGCGAAGGTTTTGGAGAAAATCATTGATTTGTCAATCAAGCCTCCAGAAAACAAAAGGGTCCATCTAGTGAAAAGCTCCTTGATATTCACAGCCTCTACGCGGGTGGAGTTTTAGGCTGGATTGGGTTTAGAAAAATAGGTGCAAGGGATTTCTCTAAGCTCCTGGTTCTCTGTTATAGGCTGCCCTTTACAAACTACAGAGCCGGGCATTAAGGTAGATTTACACTGGAGGGAAGCGGGAAGACTTCAGAGCACTTTGTGACATGTGCCTCTCTCTTCAATTTCCCAGGAGAATCTTAGCTCTACCCGCTTTGACCTTGTCTTTGTTTGCTCCGCAGGTGACTGGTTACCACACAGTTATTGATGGATGGATGGATTGATTTTATTTAGTAGATAAGCAGTAGGCTTTGATTCAGCCAAAGCCAGCAATGCATGCTGGTAAATCAACATTATGTATGATGCAATTTCCCCCCCAAAAAATACAAACACACAAACATGTACAAAACACCTCTTGACACATCTATCTTAGTTTCAAAAACAAAATCTCAGATTCACCCCTGTGCATGTTGTATAGCAGTTTCTCTGGCCATTGAAACTAATACATGGGATTCATTTGGACACCAAGGCTTTTAAATCCTTGATTTTTGTGTGAAGTTCTGTAAATAACCAAATGCTGTTGAAAAACCTGAAGTAGTATTTAGGCTAATCTTCATTGGTTTACATAACGTGGCAAAGCCATCATTTTGTTGATTTTTTCCAATTAAATCTGTGAGCAGTCCAAGAAGTAGGGTTTTGCCGGACCAGTCGATATGCTCGCAGGCTATCAGACTTCCAGCTTTCCCGATGGACAGGTCAGAGTTGACATGCCAAGGCTGGCCATTGACACCACTGGTCACCCTGATTTCCACTTAGCCGCAGATGTAGAATACTTTGCTGAACGAGCTCGGAGCTGGTTTGGCTCAGCTTGCTGAAATTCGAATGTGGTCTCAGTCATAACAAACCTGATTAAATAAGACTAAATAAATCAAATTACTCCATGAATACTTTTATTAAGTAGTAAATGAATAGCATAAATTGAAATAAAATAAAGGTAAAAATAAATCATTTTGCAGATGGTCTTATCCAGGTGAACTTATAGAAGCAATTACGGTGAAGTACCCTGTTCAATGGAACCATTATTTTTACCTGGTTGGCTCAGGTATTAAAAATAGCAGCCATTATTTTACCGACCCAACCATCTTAACCACTATCTGCCATCTGCATATTCGATACTATAGAATGTTATTGTAGTACGCAGGACATAGCAATTGTGGAATTTAGCCTAGTTGTTAGCGCATTGGACCACCACTTCAACCCTGTACTCTGACAGACATGCATCCGTTTACATGCTTTCAAACTCTGGTTTACAAATCCTTAAAACTTGCCTCTTGAAACCCAGTGTAGTCAAAACAGAGCGAGGCGAGACAACTACTTGAACTTGATACATGGTTGAATCTTACAGTATTTGACAACTAAAGCTCATTCATATGACAAATACTAATTCCCAGCTAATTACCGTCCCAACTAATTGGGATTTACTGAATCTGACATATTTTTTATTGTATAATAATTTGTACACTGCTCAAAAAAATTAAGGGAACACTTAAATCACACTTTGTATTTCGATTAACCAAATAAATTAAAGATCAAAATCTTTACAGGAACATTGTGTAATCGTTGAGAATAAAATTACGTAACACTGGTCAATGAAAACAAGAAAAACAACTGATTGAGGGCTGGATTCAGACTCACTACAATAATCTAAGTAATTAATCGAAATAATTGGCTGTTCCAACTTGCGTGAATTTCATCACGGCAACTCATAATATGACTCAGTAGTGTATATGGCCACCACATACCTATGTGCACTCCTGACAACATATGGGCATGCTTCTTATGAGACAGCGGATGGTGTCTGGCTCTCAATTGTATTCAGGTCTAGGGAATTTGATGGCCAGTCAATGGCATCAACGCTATGACGTCATCCAGGAACTGCCTACACACTCTGGCCACATGAGGTTGGGCATTGTCCTGCACCAGGAGGAGCCCAGGGCCCGCTGCATCAATGTAAGGTATGACGATGAGACTGAGGATTTCATCCTGGTACCTAACAGCAGTCAAGGTACCATTGGCTAGAATATGGAGGTCTGTGGCCCATCCAAGGAAATGCCTTTCCAGACCATCATTGACCACCACCAAACCGTTCATGTTGGATGATGTTGCAGGCAACGCAACATTCACCACCGCATCTCCAGACATGTGCTAACTGTGAACCTGCTCTCATCTGTAATGAGAATGGGTCACCAGTGGCGGACCTGCCAATTCTGGTGTTCTCTGGGTATGCCAATCAAGCTGCACTGTGCTGTGCGCACAGGTCCCACTAGAGGACTTCAGGCTCACATGTCACTTTCATAGAGTCTGTCTCTGACAGTTTGGTCAGAAATATGCACACCAGTAGCCTGTTGAATGTCATTTTGTAGGGCTCCGGCAGTGCTCCTCCTGTTTCTCCTCGCACAAAGGAGCAGATACCAGTCCTGCTGCTGGGTTGGTGAACCTTCTACGGCCTTGTCCGGTTCTTCTCTTGCAACATCTCGTCTCCTGGTATCTCCTCTATATTCTTGAGACTGTACTGGGAGACACAGCAATTCTACTTGCGACCACACGTATTGATGCGTCATCCTGGAGGAGCTGGACTACCTGTGCAGCCTGAATGGGCTTAAGCTACCAGTAGTGACGAGGATACCTGCAAACTGCATAACTAAAGTATCAGTCAGGAATGATAAGGAGAGAGAAATTATCTGTGGCCACTACCTGCAAAACCATTCCCTGTTTGGGGGTTGTCTTGCTGTTGCCTCTCCAGTGGACCTGTTGTCACTTTTTGCCCCAAACCAGGTGACATTGATTCACTATCGCTTATGATTCCTAACTGGACATATCGATGTCCCTGAAGTTTAATTGACTAGGTGTTTTTCTGTGATTATTACATGTTCCCTTCATTTCTCGAGCAGTGTATATAATTTTATTTCTATGCTTTTCTTGATCGAGGTGAGACGAAGGAAAAGACGGTGGTGAACGTCTAACATCAGGCATTTTATGAAGGAATTCATAGTTGTAATAATATTTTTTGACACACACATCAAACCACACACACATACACACCAGCAATGCTTTTTATGCCGCATAAGGGTTAGCCTATAGTGGAATGGGCCCCATCCGTACAAATAGGAGCTTTGGGTCTGTAGTCAGGACACCCTAAATCCATCTCTGGACACCCATCTCTGTTTACAGGTGGTCTCTTAACACCCACCTCGCCACCCACCAGCCCTAGAAGCTGAATAGCTCTGATGATACTGTTTCTACTCATCTCCTTTTTCTGTCTGTGAGGTGATGGGTCCCTATCATGGTTCACACTCTTTCCCCTGCCGGTGCACAACCGCGCCCGGAAACACACACACAGACACACACCCACACACAAGCTGAGTCATTCACTCCATGTCATTGCTAACATTAAACAATACCTGTGCCTCTTGTTTCCACGGCTACTGTTTACCAAGGACATCTATAGAATATCCTGAAACTGTCGGTCCCTTTGACGGCCCACAGCAGTGACGAATGTGAAAAGCCTTGAACGTGTCCCAAATGACACCCGATTCCCAATAGTGCACGTTCTCTGTCCACAGGGGTTCCAGTGAAAAGAAATGCACTACGTAGGAATTATGATTTGTTAGACACAGCCATCTACCTGCAGGGCGAGAGGAGAAAATGCTTTGTGTTGTGGTGACAGCAGACTACAGAGAGTTGGAGACAATGCAAACCGTGCCCACTGGTAAAACAAATGGGGGAAATTGGTTAAAGCCGGAGTTCAGGTAGACACAGTCTGTTTTGTTACAACATATGGGCATAGTCAACAGATTTGATGTCTATGCAGGGCTGGATGAAGGCATGGCCAAAATGTTGAACAGAGGACGGAGAGAACAAACTGTCATTAAAAGGTTCCTGGCCAGATCGGGGAAACAACTGTGCATTATTCACAAACTAATAGGATTCACTTCAATAGGATATCAATATTTAATTTGTTCATTTGGCAGCTTGTTGTATCCACTTTAACTGAGTGTATGATTTAATTAAAACAATTAGCTTCCGTTTTGATTGCTGTTTTCAGCGTCCTGATTAGTGGTTATTTAAGGAATGATGGAGCACTCAATAGAATGGTTTGCTATCAAAATCCTTGTTGATTAGCAGCTAATTTTGTTTCTGGTGCATTTCTATAATTGGTGCTTGTTAACGAGATCTTCAAGCATTGTACAGGAGATGTGAGGCAAAGAATGAAGAAAAGTGGTATAAGGAGATGAAGTAGTGATGAATTAGATAATGTTAATATTATTATTACCATTATTATTACATTTTCTGTATATAATATCTGTATCTGGAAGACAGCTGGTGGGTAAGCATTCATTTTAAAGAATAACAATTTGTTAACTATTGTTTTGGCTCTCTTGTTGGAAACCTGCTGAATTCAGAAATCATCAATTTGTGTTTACTATAGGGTTGGTGGTCTGTACAGCTAGGACTCAGTTGTAAATCTTTAACACATTCAACCATAATATTGACACCATCTTCAAGTCGTCCCTCGCCGCTGTGGGGCTGCCAAAAGAAGCACACATCGTCCTGATCATCTCTCGAACGGATAAACACGTCGGAGAGTTGACACACGTGCACGCGAACGAAAACGTCAAACTTCCATCTTCTTATACGGTTGAGGAGCCAGCGCCGAACACACTTCCTTATATTGTAGATGGGTGGCACCGTAAATCTCTGTGTCTCCGTCTAGAACTGTTCTAAGCAAGCACATATGTTGGTCTCTGTATTAACCTAGATGGCAACAACATAAATTCCCTCAGAGAGTCAGCTTAGCACTAGATTGCGAGACAGCTGGGTAGAGAAAAAAATCTCTGGCCTCATTGTAAACTAGGATTTGTTTTTGCTTTTCCGTGCTACCAGATGTCACCACTCGCAGGGGTGTTAAACATGGGGAAAGTAGCGTGTGTAAACGGTGAACTGGTTGGTCCTGACGTTATTACTACCACTGTTGCGTAAACATTTAACTCTGTCAGCACACAACTGGGCTGTGTTCATTAGGCATTAGTCCGAAGAAAACAGATTGGAAAAACTCCCTTTTTGTTTCCTGTCGCAAAATGATTGCCACTGCCTACCAACTGAACACAACCCTCTAACGCTGTGGGTGTCAGGCATTCTAATATATAAACGTATGCAAATATTGACATCTGTCTGCTTTTGCCCATGTAGTAAACGGCGTATGTATGTCTGAAACATCTGTCATGTACTCTCTTGGGGTAGAGCAACAGACATTTCTATCAGCAGGGGACTATCGTTCACATAACTTTCAAAGAGGAGAAAGGATTGCCTTTTTTTTGTCTCCCCGGTGTTATCTAAGGGAACCAGCTCAAGACTTGACTGAGTAAAACGGTAAAAGCAATTGCCATGGAACATCCAAGGGAATTGTTTTCCACCAGAATTTAGTATTCACTTAGACTGTTGTTGTTGTTTTATCTCTCCTTTTCTCCCTCTCTCCCCCTCCATCTCTCTCTTTTACACCCATCTCTCTATTTCCCGTTCTCTCCCCAGTCTTTTTCCTCTGTCTCGCTCTTCGCTCTTTCCATGCAGAGTTTGTTGGGTGCGCAGTGGTGGTGTGGGTCCAGGCGAAGGATTAGATGGCAAACAAACGCATTTAATCCCTTGAGTCTGCCAGCACCCCCCCCCCCCCTTGCTGCACGCTTAGTATTCAGCAGAACGAACAGAAATGTAGTGCTCCCTTCCTTGTGGAATCCAGTGTCTTTGTTTAAATATCAAATCACGGGGAAGATGCATGCCGATGGGTCCCTCGTCATTTGCTGCAATATCAAACGTGTATTAATGATAGCCTGTTGTGTCAATAGGAGGGGTAAACATTTTGCCTACGTCTGTTCCATTATGTTTCTTCCAGGTTCCAGGGAATAATCCCCATTGCAGCCGATTGCACTTGCTTAGCGATGTGAAGAAAGCAGATTTTGAGGATGACAAGTGCTTTTGAAAAGAATAAAAGCAGGTATCTGAGACTTGTTTGTTTTTATTGTGTGTTTGACCATACCTTTGAGGTGTCTTGTTAGTATGGTTCAAGTGAGGTGTTTTATTATTTAGGATATGGACATTTGGACCACCCTAGTAAGGGCCACCAGGCGGACCCAAATGTGACCAAGGATATGCATCAGCTTTCTTTTGAGTTCTGTTATAGATAGATTGCACTGGCATGTTAGTTATTCAGCTTTAGCAGATGCTTTCATGCAGGGTGTCATACAGTTTGTGTCTTTTTGAAATGCCAAGGGATTGAAAAGATCCATCAAATGAACCTATCCACATTTGTTCATTGCCCAGAGTACCAAGGTTGACCAAGACCTACAGACTCACATTTGCATGGATTGAACAGACCTCTACCCAAACCAATTTACGACCTATAGGGTTAAAGCTGTGCACGCAGGTGCCAGGTAGGCCAATATGACAAAAACTCAGGCAAATAAAACAAACGTATTTACAAAAAAACTGTTCAAATGCAAAGGATGAGGGAACCTGGGTGAGGTGGTGTTGTGGCCAGGTGCAGTTCGGAAAGAGATATGAAGGACTGCCAAAACACACCTACACCTTTGATGATCATACCTTTGAGCACATCTTAAAAGAGACTATAGGCAGGAAAGTGGTGGCTTTTTCATTGAGGACCGTCTCCCATGAAAGCCTGCAGTGCATGCCTTTCAACCACACCACACCTGACTATAGGATAAATGATTTTCCAACAAGGTGTTAGCACACCTTTTCCATTCTACAGACCACCAAAGTATAAATAAAAATGTTAATGACCACCAAAGTGTTTTGCAATATACTTACGTTGAGTAATCTATATATTGTGCAGAAATCACTTGGTTTGACAAGGAAACACTAGGAGAGGCAATACTGAAATGGTGTACATGTCTGTATCTGTAGGGTATACTTCTACTATTTAACATGCATTTTCTATCTGAAATTAGCCTAATTCCATTTTGGCCTCATCAGACCAGGTTCTGTATGCTCTCAGAGTCCTTTCTGATGTTGTGTAAGATGCCTTTTACTCAGGAGCGTCTAGCCAATCTACTATTAAGGCCTGAGGGGTGATGGTTGTCCGGCTGGCAGGTTGTCCCATATCTGCAGGCAAAAATATGAAGCTCGGTCTGAGTGGCCTTTTGGGTTCTCTGTCAACTCCCTATCCAAGTCACTCCTTGCCTGTGCCCTTGGGAATCCAATCTTGGATACATAGTAAGGTTTGTGGCTTTCTGTATCATGTCCAGTCAATTGCCATAGATGATCAGAGTACATATGATGTGTCTGAGCTCAGTTTGCAGTGTCATGGCAAAAGGTCTGTATACTAATGTAAATTAGATCATAAATTGGCATAAATGTTTTGTGGGTAGCTTGATGCCAAATGCATCCATTCTATAACTACAAAGTTTAGAGAAAGTGAGTGGGTCTGAATAGTGTCTGAAGCCACTGTATGTGGAGTATATGATGGAGGCAATTTCCTGGTCTACTGCTGTAATCATTACAAAGAATTTTACCGGCTCAAATGGCTCGACAAAATAGGTTTTGACAATACTGCCCATTCATAGGTAGAATATAATATATGCTAGTCTTCCAATTGGGTATTCGATTAATGTTTTTACATAGTATTTTTTCTAATCCTACGCTATTATCGGATCGGCTTTGCATTCACTTCTCTGTGAGTTAGGTCTCTGTTCTGAACTGGCTGGGGTTTTCAGCTTGCTGAAAAGCACCCCTCCCCCAAGCTTCGGCGAAACAGGAACAACTCCTTTGAGAGAAAAAAAGCTGCACAAGTTTGGAACGTCTTGGAGAAGCCCTTGTTGTCGCTTGGAGTATAATAGCCAGGGGTTGAGATTTATTTATGCGAAAACTGGATTTATTCTACTCTTCTTGTTTATCGTGGAAAAGAACCCTTTAACCTCGCCTTTTGCGTCACTTCTTTTGAAAATGGTCTACTTTCATCGGGATAATGATTCTTGAAAGCCTTTATGTGTGTGGAATAATTTGTCCTCACCAACGAGAGAGGATGGGACTCGTGGAGCTCTGTATAAATTATATGTGATATCGTGTGCAGTATTGAAGGATATTCAGACACAATGGGTAAGATTGCACTTGTAAAGCAGTTACAAATAGTAACCTGCATTTGTATCCCTTGTCCGCAGTTTTCCTGAAAACCTACTGGCTTTATGCTTTGGTTGAGAAGTCACTCAGAATATGATTTATGTCTCAATGTTTCAAACTTGATATTTAAAGTTGTCTGTAATACTATTTTTACCTCATGCATTTGTGTGATTGGGAATGCGTTTATTGCAAGACACATGTTGGTTGTTTCTATTTTCGTAATGGATAGATATGTGGGGGGTACAATTTAACGTTTTCATTTTTAAAATCCTTTCTTCACCGCAAACAAAATATTCCTTTCGGTTTCACATAGTAAATCAGTGTATCTATCCAGGTCGACACGTGGTGAAATCATTGCAAATCAGTGTAAGCGACAAAAAGTTGTCTAGTAATGTTGTCCGTGATTCGCCAACTTGGCCTGAACCTTTTTGTCCTGATCTGTGATCTCAATGTCTCTAATCCACCGACGTTTTCTAGTGGAAGGCTCAAGTCGCTATTGTTGACTAAGATATCGTTACATTTCGTGTTATAGTTGTTGAACGTTTTCTTGCCTAACTTTTATGACTACAAATCATTTTTGTCATATGCTTCATTCAAATTATGCAATGAAAATTATTTCAGAAAATATTTTAATGCACCGTGTGTGTGTAAATGGCTGATTAGAGATGCTGGAAAATATGCAGTGTTCATGATATGATTTTAGTGGTAGAATTTAAGGTTTGCTTTACTATATCTTTAGTCATTGTCTGATGTGTAGCTAGCCCATTTTTTTGAGGAAGGTCTGACTGGTTGGTCTGCCCAGAGTTGCCAAAGAATACTTCTCATTGTCCTGTCCCATGTTCACCTGAGATTTTTCCCTATGGGTTTGTTAGGTCACAGAAATGCTTGCCTATTTACCTTGTGACTGGGCAGTATCAATGTTTACCAGATGGTCATTGTGGTCTTATTGGCTTATTTATGTAAACGATGTGAATGAAAATAGGGTAAATGTTGCTGGTCCACAAAATGTATAGTATAGGAGTGGATGCCATATGCTTCCTATTTTGCCAGCAAGAACCTAACATTTTACAGCACATCTGCATCAGTACTACAGGACAGGGTTATTCAACTCCAGTGCTGTAGTGCCAAAACCCCTAGGGTCTTCATCCCTATCCACCTAACGATGGACTGATTTAGACCTGGGACATGGCTGAGGTCAATTAACCAGCAGGTAGAAACCAAAAATAGATTTCCCCCGGAGTTGTACAGAACTGGAGGTGCCTGTTATTACCATAGGACCAAGGTTTAACTGAAAAACCGACTGCCCCTCTCCCTTGCTACTTGGCCAGTTATTTGTAGTTCTGGTAATCCAAAGAACCCAGAACAGTTGCATTTTTGTTTCTTGCAAATAAGCAATACAATTGCATATTTGTCTTTCAGGATATGTCCTGATTTGACAAAATGAGTACAGCTCCCATGGTGATGTGGAGGACAGCGCATCTAAGCTATGGGGGCGTGGACATCGCTCAAGCAAACAATGGCAGAAAACATTACTAAAATTCAAAATCTTATTGGAATGCACAGAACACTATGTCTTAAGTATTACTCTATGAACTGAGGCTGAGGTAAACACATTAGCTTGGTTTCTATCTAGGGCTGCTGGGCTGACATCAATGCACTTGTTTCTAGCCATTAGTATTCCATGTAGACAAAAAGTGAAGTTCACCATCAATAATAGGAAAAAACTATACACAAAGCTCATATTTGTACTTGATCACTCTGTGTCAACTCCACATTTTGTCAATGTGACATTTTACCTGCTTTGCCAGAAACCCTCAATTCTGATTTTTATGTTTCCATATGTTTATTTACTAGACAATGAACATGCAGGTCAGCCACTGGAAATTGAATCTGTGTGTTTTGTGAAGCTTGGACATTGGACTTGACGCAACGCAAGTATAATTGCAGCTGTCATTTATTTCAAAGGATGCATTCCTTAACGGCTGATGGCTACGGAATACGAGGGTTCTAGTGTAGCTTTTTGGTAAGGGTTACACTAGAACCATTGTGTGTCAAGCATCAGCCATTAAGGAATTCCTCCTTTGAAATAAATGACAGCTGGTGTACTTGCGTTGCGTCATGTCCAAACTTCATGAATCGCTGAGGTTCACATGTAAATAGCTGACGCGTGTTCATTTTGTTTTGTGAATTAAAATATTGGATGGGTTTGTAGAAATAAATAGCAAATATTATTGTGTTATATTGACCTAGCCTATACAGTAATTGACCTTTGTTTTCCATTAAAACAATATTTTTGGCTTGTTTGTAGCAATAATGTGGTTAACTTTATTGCGAACATATTTATTTTCACATAGGCAGAAATTACTACTATTTAATTTAAAATCGGAAAAATAAATTATAAATATAAAATTATTATAATTTTATATAAAATTACACTTTACTAAAGAAACTTGTAACAATATAATTGGAAAACACCACAGAGCTGTCACAAAGCTCATAAAGGTTGGAACAATTAATTTAGCTTTAAGATGTTTTTCGAAAGTGGGTTGAAGTCTGCATAGCCAATGTACCCAAATGTCTTGCAGTTTAAACTTTTATAGGTTTGGAAACTGTGACATACCTGCAGGTAGAGCTATACAAACCCTGGTGCCCCCTAAACAGTCAGGTTGTTACTACAGTGAGTCTCCATTTAGTTCCATTTGTAAAGTACATCTGAAGTAAGTTATATTCAATATTTTGGTTTGCAGAGATTAATTCAATTCATGCTACTTCTTACACACTGATGAATCATGCAGTAACCATGGTAACACCATGGTGTTTAGGCAAGGTCTTGATGTCCTCGTGGAAGTAATGCTATTTGATTTTGGCTGTCCTAGAGTGCTTCTGCTGTGGGCTTAAGCTACATTTGGTGCATGGTCACCATTTGTGTATTGATTGCTTAACTTTGGTTTATTCTGGGGTGGTTGCGCTTTGACAAGGGGATATCGGCAGTTTGCTCTGATTGTTTGATTTCTAGCTTTTTTCATTTCGGTTGAAGTTTGCATTGTATGTTTGGTCAAATGGTAATATTACCTCTCTACTTCGCAAAACAAATTATTCAATGTGCTATGCCAACAAGGTTTTCTGGGGCTTTTGGACTTGGGTATTTAACATATTTGTTTTACGCTGTGGATAGGATGGGCTTTCTGTTTTCCAAATCATAGCCTGTAGTTCAGTTGCATTTTCGTAAAAATATATACATTCTTACCACTGTTTCAAATGTCTGTTTTTAACATAAATGCATTTTTAAATAAATTATTCGCGGACATGTCCATTACTGTGTTTATCACTTACATTTCCTAAAAAATTTGCGTTCCAACAAATGCATGAGCTACATTTTCTGAGATTTTCTACGCTATCACACTGTGCCTGAAGTATTGTGCAAAAATCCTAGGCCATCTGAGAAAATTGTTGAAAGCTGTTTATGTTAACAGTAAGTGCTTATTTGTTTGCAACTTGACACAAACAATAATAGAATGGAAAATAATGAACTTTAATTGTTTTTAAGAGTCAATATGAGTGAATATTTTGTTGGTGCCTCCCTTAGAATGTAAAACTGTAACTGTTGTTAACCTGTATTTGTTTCCCGATAGTGTCTTATGGTAAAATTATCCAAGCTTCTTGCTGGATTTGCCATAAAGCTTATTTTTATTCTGGCAGCTTTTTGTTTCTGAATGCACTTCACTTGTTTGTGGTAGAGACCATGAGATAGTTGTTCTAATGCTGAACTGAATGGATTCCATATGCAGACTTCTGATCACAACCAGTCCTTTAAGGGGCGTTATGTAGAATGTTTTAAGAATTTAAAATACACATGTTTTTCCAGTTATAGCAGAATGATTTTTGTGCATCCTAAATGCTGCACTTTTATTGTATTGCCGTGCGTGTCGCCAAGCTATAGTCCTTACATGAGCTATGGCCAATGGAGTCCACCATATTCACTTGGTCGTTTAATGGCAGGCAACATTCCACCCAGTTCTGCGGTCATCATTCTTCAGTCAGAGCATGCCCTTTAGTGCCGGATGACTCTGCTAGATGCTGCAAAGCACTTCCCTGAATTTAGTTCTGACCCTCAAGAATGGGACCTTTTAAATACTTCATGTTTATGTCCTTTCTTCTAGCCGTTATCACGGTGTATACATTGCCTTTTGGACATCACAAGAAATCCTAAGTTGTTGTTATTGATGTTTATTCAGTTGTTTCTGAAAGCAAGAAAAGCAATTACTGTACCAAAATCTAGATATTCTCAAGTACTTGCGAATGCGTATGAGACCATCTATTGACTCATATTGGCATCAAACATTGCTGTTCAATACCCTCAAATCTTCAGAAAGTCAAAGGCATATAGACTTAGTTTCACAGGTCTCAACACAGCTTTTCGAAAAACAAATGATCCCAGAATATGGGGATCAAGGGGTTGGGTCAGTGTGTGAATATGGATATGGGTGTGGCCTAGGGTGGTCTTGTTGTCTGGTCTGCTGATTCCCGTGCACTTTTACTGCTATAGCATGGTTTGAGATCAGACCTGCTGCTCTTTCACTAAGGGATCTCCTCGGTTTTTCACCGCTTTCCAGGCCAGTAACATGCCTTAAAAAGAGAGCGTTTTTAAACATCTGTGGCCTGTTAAACACTTTTTCCCCCTCACCCAAAACTGTGTTTTTGTCTCAACCCTCAGTGGAATCCTGGTCAGCCTCCGAACAATGAGTTAATGTATCGTTTACCACAGAGCCATTCTCTGTCAGAATAGGAGTGTCAGTGCTAGATGTATTTCTGCACCGTTCTGATTCATGAATGCCCCCGTAACCGTTTTCTGTCTCTCTTTCCAGGTTTATGAATGGGCACTGTGGTCTTTTGCTGACAGGGAGGGCCAGAATTTGAGGCTCTGACGTTTGGGACTCCGGGCCGACGCTAAGCCACCCTGAGTCTGCTGGACCAAGGTCAAAGGGCGCTCCTCATTAGGAGTAGCCGGGGTCACTGAGACCTGGGGTCAATAAGGTAACTAACAAACACACACACACAAAAAGGCATGTACTGTTCGAATCGTAGCCATGCGTGGCTCAGCGGTTTCTTAACCACAATTGCTAAAACGCCATTCACAGCTGTCTGACAATAGGTGAAAGTAAAGTTTTAGGCCCGCATCCGACCCTCAACCACCATATAGGCGTAGCCTCTTTCCTCACATTTCATTGCAGAACCTTATTATGATGGGGGGGGGGGTCTCCTTGTAAGTATTGACTGCAGTTGGTCCCGTTCACATGGTGCTACATGGTTTCTTGGACTCTCGGCTTCTGTCTATTTTTACCCATTTTGATGCCTACTGAGCATCGCTGCACTTTCCACCAGTGC
>JACXGK010000933.1:45980-60745 GCA_016801125.1 Novumbra hubbsi
TTTTTTTTTTTTCCCCCCCCCCCCCCCCCCAACTACATAATGGGAATTCTTATCACATCTCATGTGTTTTGCTCTTGTGAGGTTTCTTTATATAAAATGAATATTGACGCATACGCTAGATTATTTTGTGGTATAAATTTACAGGTATCGATATCTTGAGATACCTTTTTGAGGTGGTGTGCTCCAAACGTCCCTCAACCCTTTAAGAGTTATGCAGTTATTCAAGTGTGGAGGCAATTGTGTTGGATCTGTCTAAAGTTTCTGTGCAGTGCACACTTGTATTGCTATATTTTTCTGTGATTGACGGACACAATCCTGCGTGGTGCAACTTGAACACTCCAGTGTATTATGGAAATTACAATATACGTCTATCTAATGTTTACAATATACGTTTATCTCTCATAAGGTAAACAAGTAATTCGCTCTCTGTCACTTTATTTAAGCTCAGAGCATTAGGGGGGGGCATGGCATCCCTGTACATATTGCCAAAGTACAATTACAATGTTTTAACAACATATTAACAATAACAACAACTCCCTCTATTGTGGCGTGGCCAGTCTGGCCAGTGCTGTGAGTCCCAGGCTGAGTGACAGGTCAGACGGATGTGGCAGACGGCAAGGGACCCTGGCGGCAGGGAGGTAGTGGCACCCCTAATGCTCTGAGGGTTTGTCTAGTGGCACCCCAAGAAAGGAAAAGTCTCTGATTGGCCAGTGGTCACCTTTCCAGTAACTTACAATACCCCCCCCTCCCCCCGTGAGATACCTTACCCCTCACCGAGGTATATAAATGGTGCTGTGATATGGAAGGTTTTGCTTCCCGGGGGAGGGTGCGTTGGCGCGCTGTACTCTGAAACAGGAGAACTCTGGGATTTCTCTCCTCCGTTTTCCCCCTTTTCTCTCCCCAAAACAATCCCTTCTGCTAACAAGGCACATATTTCCCTTCACCCCTTTGCTCTGGAACCCTGATATATGGCATGGTTGCATGTTGGCAAAACCCAGTAACCTCACGCCATGCAAATGCACTGGCGAGGCTTCAGCGAGCAAGCTGGGTTCTGGAGTGGCGCCGTACTGCCAATGCCTCCTTTCAGATGCCAAGGCTAGGTTGTCGTCCTGCCGGCATGCCAAGGAGGACTGAGGCCTGCCAGGCCATTAAAACGGGCCGTGTGCACGTGCGTGCGTCTGGGGTGTCAATGCCAATGCGCGTCACTCACATCGCCAGCTGATGTCTGACGCCGCAACGAATTTGAGCGCCAGCCATTTGCCACGTTTGCCTGTGTCCACAAACCCGTGCCAAGAGTGATGGCGAAGTAAAACCAACTGGCAGTGCCTAACGCCAGGAGTCATAAAACAGGCTTTGTTTTAGAGTTTAGACTGAGCTTGTTGTCTATGTTACGTAGGGATTTTCTTTTACCTGTTGCATATCATTCTATTAAATGACTGAGCTAAACGTTGACATGAGCTAGCTGAAATTCCCCCTCTATTAACTTGTTTTACCTGTCATGTCTTATGCAGTTATTTCGGTTTGAGGGGAGGACACAATTTAGGGAAGGTTTTTCTCAAGGGCCCTTGAGAATAATGCTAGGTTGTGTCATTTTGCTGTGTTTTAAACTCTTTCATTGTTACACGTGGTCAGTATTCTGTGCTTACATTTTCACGCGGACTTTAGTAAAATATGCAGTATATTATCGACTTCTTGTCATCAGACGACTGAAGTTTTCAAAATATGCAAACTAGTGATTAGATTTCTTATTACCGACATGCCGCAAATAAAACCCTACCAGCTAACACTGCTCACTATCCAAGTTGCTGACTAGATTTAGAGAAGTCTGTGCTGTTGTAAAATCTTCTGTGCTCTTCGTACATTCCCTTATAATGTTGGCATGCATGTTTGGTTTTGTGACTAGTAGGTAGAGGCTGAAATAGGGCAGGGAAACCAGCTAGTTTAAGTTGAACTAGAATGTAGTTTGTGTCAGTAGGCGTCACACAGAGCGGGGTGTTTGTAAGTCGTTAATTGTGCTTTTGGTCTGCCTGTCAGTCTGGGTGTTCTCGTAGGGTTTTGTTGGTAATCAGTTTAGTGGTGTGTGGGCCTTAGTTTGTCAGTAGCTTAATCGGTTTACTGAGCTGTGTGTCTGAGTCTCTGAGACTTCTGTGTTTTGTAGGGCCTGGCCAGTAATCAGGTTAGTGGGTTAGGTTTGAGTATCTCAGTTTTGTTGCGTGCATTCAGTCGGATGGAGGGGCACAGCTGTAGATCATGCTCATCTTGTTATCTGTGGGACAAGTGGTGACACCCCTCTATGCCTTGGCTCTGCTGCAGTGAAGATGTAATGCAACCCCTGTGACTGGGATTCCTGATGGTTTTCCGAGCGGTTTTCAGTGTCGTTTTAGACGCACAACGTTAACGCATAGTCACGTGCATGATATATATATTTTTTTTCCTGTTTTATATTCCTTATCTGATCATAAAGCCATTTTACCCATCTCTCCCTTCCTCATGGAAACCACTTTTATTGCATATTGTAATATTTCACATTGCAACAAATGGGAATATCTCAGTGTTTGATTTGGTTTTAAACTCTATTGGTGTGTATGCTCTGATGTTGCCATACTTTTGACAAAAGGTTAGGAAGTGCAGCTCGGTTTCCACCTCATTCAGACCTGGGTCATGCTTTCAAATGTGGTCGGTGCTTGATTAATTCCTGATAGAAGAATGGTTCATCTGGACATTGACGTGACGAAGGTGCTGCAGTTCTTTGACCCCCTGGATTGTTTTTTGGTGCAAACAAAAAACACCTCAGGTTTAACCCTAAACCTACTTCTGGCCTGTATTGTAAACTTTGCTCTCTAAACCTGTTCCAACTAGGTTTCGTTTTCCTTTTACCACCCTTGTGTGGCTTTTTGATCCCCTGGAGTATAGTTGTCCTGGTACACACACGCAGACACACACTGTGTGCAGATTAGAGGAGTTAAGTGAGTGTGCTGACCTGCTCCAGATGATCCTCTTTGGCAGTGCTGATGAGATTTTGGGCCTGGCACCAGCCACTGTAAGCAGATTAGCACACCCACTGAAAGGTGAACATTGCACTGCCACACACCCTCACCGACCAGCGTCACCATACACGGACATTGATGCTTCATTTTGATCCTTCGTTTTGACATTGTAACCTTCTGAACGGGGCGCGTGTTATGTCATGACTCCAGGTGGACGGTCCGCATTTGCTCTTTGTACTCTCCCCGTTCTCCTGTTGCACAGTGTTGCCTTGAATCGTCTGAAGCCCCGTTAAACCCAAGCGAAGCGAGGGCTGGTACGAACAGGCAGAATAAGGGGTAATTCTCAAACTCATTTGAATATCCGGCGGAGGTGTACGGTTTGCACCCTACTTCCACTTTGCTTTTCTTCACGTTATTCCTGTTTGCTTGCCTTCTGCATATTTGCACATGTGCACACTATTTGAACTCCTAATACTGAATCGCTAGCTGTCTTATTATTATCTCCTGGCAAACTCGGTTGTCACCGAGTGGGGATCCTCTTCGATGCATACCAGAAGCTCAACCTGATGAAAGTGTGTGTGGATGTTGGCCATCCTTGTTTGACTGTTTCGGTGGGATTTGCTGAGTGATGATTTCTCTCTCTCTCTGTCTTCAGCAGTGTTGGGGATTGAAGAGCAGACATGGCCACGGCTATATCGTGACACAGTGGGAGGGACATGGTGAGTGGTGCGCACACACACACACACCCCCACACCCACCCCTTAGCCTTGTCAGACACGCAGCCTGGCTGCAGGGGGTCCTCGGAGACGAGGATGGGGAAGTGGACAGAGTTGGGAGGAAAAGAGGGGAGTTAGAAGAGAGCAGAGCGAGCCGTTGAGTGGGGCTTGATGATGGGTAGAAATGGAGGGGGATCTGGAGGGAGGGTTCAGAGGGGAACTCCTGGTTCAGCGCTTGTCACAGCTTTAGTTAAAGGAGGAGATGAGCAATTGGTTAAAATCTGCACAGGTTGGATGACATACGATGTAGGAGGTTTAGAGAAAGTGGCGGGAGCGGATTGGGATGCTAACACATGGTTCGGTCGTTCGTCTATCCTGAACCACATTTGTTAGATGGTCCCTCAAACTGGAAGTTTTATTGGTCAAAAATTATGCAAAAAAAAAAAGAGACAAATCTCAATCTTTTTAAATCAACTTGGTATTTCGTTTTAATGACTTAAAGGTGTCTTAGACAATCTTAAATAGAATGCTCATGTACCCTAAATACTTCCTGGATTTATTTTGCTCATGTTAGTTTATGATTAAGGACAGTTTATATATAACAAAATAATAGATTCAGTACTTGTTTTTTGACAGCGCTCCATTGAAATTGCATTCCACTAGGGGTTACAAGCGTTTTATGTTCTTCATAGCAAATAAAGCCTGCCTAGGTAGTTTTTAAAATATTTCTGTGGTTTACTTTCATACCTGACTAATCTAATTGTATTCAAGAACACTCTGAACTGGGAACCACTGACTGCGCTGTCCGGAAAGTGGACCAATGTAAGATTTGCTTTGAAGTAAATATTTTGTATTTTCTTAAGCCTTTCTGTTTATTAGCTAATTCATTTTTTTTGTTGTTAAAATACGTTGGTTTTGGTGTTTATATTGTAGAGTTCACACTGCGACTGCTAGCGAAGATTTTCTTTGAGAGGGTTGAGTTTTCCTAACTACAATATTATTGCTCTTTGTGCATGGAACCCTACAAAAGAAGTTTGGCTTTTGGTATAATGGCATCAATCTCCTATTAGAGAGACACTGCAGCTTCTGGGCTAAACCGAGGATCTTAGTCAAGTGCAAATGAGAATGGTCTGGAACAAAAGAAAAAGAAAAACAATGATAATAAAAAGTAGGCGATGCAAGGCATAGTCGTATGATTATTCACAGTTAAGCAAGTAGTGAAGGATTGATAGTTTTACACAGTAAAGGAAAATAAACACAACATTGTGTAGTAATGGATGTAAGAACTTAAGGGGAATATTACTTTATGAAATACAATGCTGATCATCAATTACCTTGGCAGAATTTTTACCGTGCCTCATATGATAGGTGAAAAGGGGTGACAACCACAAGTTATAGTGTTTCCTGATGTCCAGGAGGCAGAATTGTTGTATACAGTCCACTGTGTTCTATCGGAAAATCGAATCACTTAAATCCCTGTGATCTTATGATTCAGCAACAGATCAGAACCTGCTAGCTACCTGTAAGTATTAAATGATTTAATGGATCGTTTATATTCCCCATTGACAAATATTCCTTGCCTAATAGTTGCATCTGAAACCAGGCTTGTGACTTAAGAAGACAACGTTGAAGTTTTTTTGGATAGTGGAAATTGAGCCGCTTCAAGTGCATTTAGCATCTAGACCATAAAAGTAAATAAAACAGGGTGTGATTAGATTGTGTATACCGTGGAAACAAACAGTTTTGCGGGAACCAAAGTAGCCACCAACAAACCTGGCTGCGTGGTGATTCCTGAGACAATGACTCCAACTAATTGGCCCCAACTTGAATTGTATTTGGACCACAACAAGCTGCATGTGCCGATTCACATGGAATTTTATCATTTTCTTGTCTTCAGGAAAAGGCCGAATGATCCATTTGTCACATATGCAGTGGTAAGACTCTACGATTTAGCCGCTCATTACATCATTAGCTGCTCTTAAAATTTTAAACCTCTGTAATTTGTTCTTTTGGCTTGCTAAACAAATGCTCTTATAAAGGTCTGGCAATTAAATTGAACTTTATTTAGTTTTTCTGAGTATGAGGATGGGTCGTCTCTTATGGTAAAACGTGCTAATTTCTCACTGAGAGGATGTTTGAGACTCTTGAGTGGTCTTTGCCATGTCTCGCCTTCATGCCTGGCACTAATGAAACATTTTCGGTGGTATCTTGAGCCTGCCAGTTTACAACTGCGAGCAACGTCTAATAGCTCTGCAGGAAGTCGGGGATAATATTGGGTCCACACACACGCTGTCCCAAGCCTATGAACAGTATCATAGTGTGAAACGCTCCCTCAGCAGGCCTAGTTGTGAAGTAAACGGGGTAGTACACCAGTGTCACAACTGACCGTTTGGTCAGTGAAGTAGTTGTGGTGTTTGTCTTGGTTAGCCATCTCTCTGAGGGCAGCCAACTAGTTGATGTCTCTGGTGTCTACTTAAATTTGTTGGTAAAACACAAGCCATGGGTTTCCATCAGAAGACTAAATTGAGAATGGAGATTGAAGGATAGGTGTAAAGTCAAGTAGGCTCCCAGTGCTGAATAACTTGGCGTTACACACCCTCTTAGGAAAACAGTAAATCCCCCAAACCACCCATTTAGCACTATGTTGTGCCCTCTTCACCATTGACCATAGAAAATTAGGAAGAGCACATTTGTACATTTGTTCACATTGTTGTTTTTTTTTGTTTGTGTGGGATAATGTTTAACATTTAGATAAACGTACCTTTGTGTGTCTAGGGCAACCATGCAACCACCATGAACGCAAGGTTCAGGTAAAAACAGTTGCAAATATATTTCTGTAGTTAAGTTTGTACACCAACAACATGTAGTAGCCTGTTTTGATCCGCAGCTTGGCCAAGAGAAATATCTGCCAGATCTGTCTCCATAGAAACGTTCATCGTACTGTGATTTGGGGTTCATGCTTTTCATTTGTTCACATGGCACCCATTCACACATTTGATCGTAGTGGATATGTGGGGTTAGGCTTATTCAATCCAGCATCTGCCTTTGGTATAGTTTTCGTTTTTAATGGGAGACTTAGTTCGTTCACACAATTTGCATGATGTTTATCCAGCGTTAAGTGCAATAAAAGTGAGAAGCTGCCGTCTCTTCACAGCGGGTTTTATTTGGAGCCCTCGTCAAGGTCAATTTCAGAGCGCCCATATCCGCGCTGGGAATATGGAAATGAGTGTTCTTTGAGAGGAGATGTGGCAAAGCTTTGTGGTGCTTCACACAGCCCTCCAGCGTTGCAAAATGAATATGGTGGAGAATTCATTCTCTTGTTCTCTCTCCATCTCAGCGTCTCTCTCGTGAGTAAACAACGAGCGGTTGCGGTTCATGGTGACGTTTAAGATGGCAAATTAGCTGTAAGCACTGAGCTACTGCGGCACCAAAGTAGCCTGCTGAAGACCGCCTGTTCTGTCTGTCGCTGGCTTGCCGGTGTTGCGTTGCACTGAGCTTGCCCGATCTGTTTGTTTGTTTCAATTCTTTCGATTGGTTGCTTCTGACCGCTAGACTGAGACTAACCGGGCTAGTTATCGGTGGTAGGTGCAGCCGGGGGTGTGGTCTGTCGCTTTTCTCCTCATCTCCCTTCGCCTCTGAGCAGGTTCCCATTCTCTCTCTTTCTCTCTCCCCTCCTTTCTGTGGTTTCCCCCTTTTGCTTGCCCTCATTGGCTCTTATTTTTCCCTTATCTTTCTATTTTCTAGTTCCTACCATTTTGGCTTGTTTTCTGGTTCATTGCAGAGAAGGCCATTAGCCAGGGTTCCGTGAACTGCCCTGACCCGACCCAGTAGTCGCCGTGCTGCTGCACTGCTCAGTGTATTTGGGTCTTGTGCGTGCTCCCGTCTTGGCGCCGAACCAGCGGCCCTGCCAAAACCGTGTCAGCATCTCGTTATTCAGTCCATCCCAGAGGGGGGAGGGGGGGGGGGCACGCCTGCACATTCCGGAATTTGATGTTGGTTCTGTAAAGAAAGTGTGTGTGTGTGAGTGCGTGTTAAGACTCCAGCCTGGAGGCAGTGCTGGAGGCTACCTAGTTTATTTTCCCCCCCACCCCTAACACACACACACACACACATGCATGCATACTCAGACACTACAGGGTTTCCGTTAAGGGGGTGATGCCTGACATTGCCCTAGCCTTTTGGGGACCCTAAGCAACATTTCATTTGGGGGCCCCCTATTCCCTAGTGTTTCAATGCTCACTAGCAGTCTGGGGCCCTAAGCATCTGCTTATGTTGCTTATGCCTAGGGCTGGACCTGATGCCTGTCAGCATGACCTCTCAAGTCACTAACTAGCGGTCAGAGAAATCAAAATATTCTGATCTTGTCTGGTCCCAGACCCTGATGGATTGGGTCATATCTTGACCTAATGAATCTGATTGATTGAATTTCTTAACACCTTTATGAAAAATGTGAAACTTGGAGCAGACAACTGGATCCGCTTCCATTCTGCATTTGTCCCTGGGTACTAGAGGAAATTGGTGAATATTTGTATTTCACATTTTTTCAGAACAAAGCATGCACACTGCGTACTTCAACATTTTATTTTTATTTTTTACGAATGTATTGCTGCTCAACAACACTGGTTTTGAAAAAATATGACACACTAAGAAATTTGACATTTTAGAAGAAAATGCTCCGGCAGTCGGGGTGAAACGGTATGCCTAACCCAAGCCACGGTCCGTAATGACGGTCAAGGTTCGGCCCTTTTTCCGTTTAGCGAAGTCTCTCTGACCCTTACCTTTTGTATTCTACTGAAAACGGAAATGTAAAGGAAGCTGGAAGATTCAATCAATCTAATAAATATTATTTAAAACGTTTTACATCAGCAGTTTTCCCTAAGTGCAGATACCCTGCCAGAAACCCCAAAGAGCAAGCAACAACAGAGTTATTCCACAGTGGTTAGGATCTTTTTTGGGAACCTAGAGCGGAACCAGACTCAGAGGGATGGCCAGTCTTCTCCTGGCTGTGGCCCAGGTAAAAATGTATATTGTTCATTATCTTTTAGGCCACATCAATACCTGACCTCTGACAAGCATGTCAATAAATGCATGTGGGCTGTGTGCCGAATCCTTAAACTGAATCCAAGTCAGCTGCATAACCAGGTCAAGACTGGGACCTTCAGTAGGTGTGGCGGCAGTAGGAATCATCAGGCAGCAACTTGATCTGCAACATGACCCGTGGGACTTAGGACAGGGACAACTATGAGTCATTCGGGCCTGGTAGTCCTGAGGCGTGGTCCAAGAGCCTCAGAAGATTAAACAGGACACTTGGAAGAGCATTCCTTGGATTCCTAAGCACACGTTTCAGACTGACCCTTGTTCCTCGTCACCTAAACGGATGCTACTTAAACAATTGGGTCATACCTCGGGGTAGACTGACTCGAGCCCCTGGCACAATTATATACCATCATAAAACGATACAGCAACATTCAATAATGGTGTGTTGTCAATACCTCCACTAGCCATTGTCGAAGTAGCTGTTCCTCTGCAAGTTAAGCTCAGAAAGCAACAGTTGGAATAATGCTATCATTTAAAAAGAATTTCAATTTTTTTGTTCATCTCCAAGTGTATTCTAGAAGTATTTAACACAGCGTAGCTGACTTCTTGTAAATCATTACTTTTCTGAAAATAATGCATCAAAATTTACTGTCTCCATGGGTACCATTACCAAGGGAATTATTTAACAAATAAAAAGACCTGATCAGACTTATTGCTCAGAAATGCAAATGCGTTACAGGGTTTATAAAAATGTCTCACCTGCAATTGTTTAAGCGTCTGCCTTTTTTGTGTTGTCGGACAGGTGATATTTTGCTCGGTCTAAGCCCTGTACTTTACTTGAAACAATTTATAAATAAATCAAATAATGGACAAAAGCCAGTCTAATACGCATATTGCATTTTTTTATTTGCAGCTCAGTGTGTTGATTAGGTTTGTCTGCGTTATTTTTGCTAGATATAAGGTGGCTATAATTGTTCATTTTTCAGGGCATGTAAAGGCATTTTGAAACTGTGTGTGGGTATGCTAGTGGGTGCGCGTGCCTGCCAGCCAGTCTGTCTCCCACTGTCTGACTATGGATGTGTGCGCTTAGGATTGTATGTGGGGGTGGGCCCTCGACTGCGTGGAGCAGTACGAGCCGTTGTTTTGAGAGTCATTCTGATTCTGACACCACCGGAGTTGCCATGGTGACGGTGTGGGCGCACGCTTGTTGGTGAAGTGTAATGCCTCTTGTCTCGACGGCGTGGAGGCTCCAGTGACTCCAGTGCTTCTGCTGGTACTTACCACACTTGAGTGGTGGAATGGAAGCCCCCCCCCCATTAGACTCTTTATGGCCTTATATCGATGCGGTTTTGTGTTTTTTTTAGAATGTCATGAACCCACTGTGCTTGGTAAGAAAGGGCAAAAACCTAGCATAAGGAAACTGCCAATGTTTTGTGTTCACTAAGCGTGGAGAAAAGCTTTACCTGACAGAACGCGTGAGTAGACCTCAAATAAGCAATGCTCAATCAGATTTCCGTTGTAGTATTTTCAGTATAGTCGTTGTTTGAATATTTCTAAATGATGTGCCCTAATGAACACGGCCCAGTTTTCTATAGTCTTCGTCGATGGACACACCAAGCCTAAGCGTCTGCTGTTTTGTGATTCTCCATCCTAATGAACAAACCCCCTTATATTGCAGCTTTGATGTTTTGGTTTTTCCTCTGGCGTCAATGGGAGCGTTAGAGCTGCTTAAGACTATCTACTTGTGAGCTCACCTCCCTCTCCCCCCTCTCAGAACCTCCCCACTGACGACGACTCCTACGATCTCCTGGGTTTCGATGACCTCATTTCCCCCATGAGTAATGTGGTCTGCTTCATGCCCCACAGGGCACTGAGGTGTCAGATATAGCAGGACCCCAACAGAACCTGACTCACACCAATATACATCACATTAAGGGCTTGTTTACATTCCGCCACATGGTCTGTGACATATTGTATAAGACTGGATATGATAGGTTATTTTGTTGTGTAACGTGCAGATACCGAAAGCTTGAGATGCCACGTAGTGAGGTAGCGTTTGCCACATTTTTGATGTGTGAAGGCTTCTGTAGGGAATTATGTGCACGCCTATCGCTTGAGGTATGGCGATTGGTGGCCTCAAACCTGCGTGGTACGTCGCAAACATGCCTTTGTGTATTCAAATACTATGGAAATGATAATATAACCAGATAAGTCTATGTAGCTTTTTATTCTCGCTCTTGTAATGTAAACAAGCTCTTAGTCTCCCGAGACCTGGTGTAGCAGAGCTTCCATTGCTGAGTCACATTCATTAGTTAAACAAATGCCTAACTTAGCAAAATGTTTTGCAACAGCAAATGTTTCTTATTGGACAGACCCAGCTAATTGCTTCCCTTTTAAATCCATTTGCCAATGACTTGGAAGTGTGAGGTTGTTTAAGTGGTTATGAACTTGCTTACCGTCCCTGTAGTGTGAATAATCTTTAACCTTATGGGTTATCTCAAACCAGAACCATATAATTGTTTTTGCTGGACAACTGTCAGAGATTTGAACTACTTGCATACTCATCATTTAAAAGCAGATGTTGGTGTTTATTGTGACTGAGTTGTTGTGTTATTAGGGCCTTATTGGACCCCTAGTTTTAATTTGATGTTTCTCCTGCTGGTTTCAGTCTCTTAACCCTTCACAAGAGCAGGAAGCACTTGGAATATCTTGGAAACAATCCTGAATATTTCATGCTATCTTGACAGTGCAACATTATAAGATCGTTTTTTAAATCCCAACCGGAGCACATTGAGCAATACTTCGTTTTATTTGCTGTGGGAATGCACACACATGCAAACACTTGTGCGCAATTGCATGCTCACCTCCACAGCTACAAACAGGGCTTGCTGGCTTAGCGGTGGTCACATCACAAAACACCCTATTTTATGGAATTCAACATAGTGCTTGAGTTGGGGGTTTGAGGATATCAAAGTCTTATAGAAAATGCAACTTTTGTAAAGGCTGAGAGGCAAACCATGTCAGACCTTTTTTTTTTTTTTCTTTAGTTAGATCTTGTAACCAACAACATTTGTGAAATTGAGGAACTGGACATGTAAGAACTCTAAATAATAATACTAATAATAAAATCGAGAGTCCTGGTTGCAGAATTGTACACGCTATAATTCTCATTACAACCCATTTGGAAAAGTCTTGTATAAAATGTATGTACAGCTGTGGCCAAAAGGTTTGAGAATGATACAAGTATTGGTTTACACAATGTTTGTTGCTGCAGTGTTTTTAGATCTTTTTGTCAGATGCCACTATGGTATACTGAAGTATAATTACAAGCATTTCGTAAGTGTCAAAGGCTATTCTGGACAATCACATTAAGTACATGCAAAGAGTCAATAGTTGCAGTATTGACCCTTCTTCTTCAAGACCTCTGCAATTCGCCCCGGCAAGCTGTCAATTAACTTCTGGGACACATCCTGACTGATGGCAGCCCCTTCTTGCATAATCAATGCTTGGAGTTTGTCAGAATGTGTGGGTTTGTGTTTGTCCATTCGGGTCTTGAGGATTGACAACAAGTTCTCGTCACACCAGGCCATCCTCCAAATGTCTTTGACTTACTGTGTGTGCAGATGCATTGACACCTGCCTGCTACCATTCTTGAGCAAGCTCTGCACTGGTGGTGTCCCGAATCAACTTTAGGATACAGTCCTGGCGCTTGCTGGACTTTCTTGGGCACCCTGAAGCCTTCTTCACAACAATTGAACATCTCAACTTGAATTTCTTGATGATTCGGTAAACGGTAGATGTAGGTGCAATTTTACAAGTAGCAATGTCCTTGCCTGTGAAGAGCTTTTTGTGAAAAGCAATGATGACTCCACGTGCTTCCTTGCAGGAAACCATGGTTAACAGAGGAAGAACAATGATATCAAGCCCTACCCTCCTTTTAAAGCTTTCAGTCTGTTATTCTAACTCAATCATCATGACAGAGTAATCTTCACCCTTGTCCTAGTCAATACTCATCTGTGTTAACAAAGAGGATCTCTGACATGATGTCAGCCGGTCGTTTGGTAGCGGGGCTGAAATGCAGTGGAAATATTTTTGGGGGACTTTGCAATTCATTTGATAGCTCATTTGATAGCTCTTTATGACATTCTGGAGTGTAAATTACCATAATAAGGCAGCAGACAAAATTAGACATATTTGTCTGATTCTCAAATCTTTTGGCCACTGCTGTACATGGCTCTTATATTTGAACATGTGGAATTGCTAGCAACTGTTTTGATTGTCAAAAATATATTTATAAACATATGTTGTAATTTCCACCAGATTGTAGACATGCTTTATCCAGACTCACACAAATGTTTGAAGGAATGCATCATAGCCTGGTTATTTATTTTGATGTTAGTTTTATTGGCGGAAGGCACTCATTATCCGAAGGACTTGAAAGTTTTCAATCAATCAGGCCCATATATTAATTAGTTGATCTCACACAAATGTTTTGACACGCTTGAGATATTGCAAACAGGGAATAGACTAGACAATTTAGCATGTTGCCCTAATAGTCACCCACTGAAATCCACATTTAGTTAAAATCAGGACAAGGACAACATATCAAATGTTGAAATTGATATGTGATTGTTTTTGGAAAAATACTTGTACACGTTTTTAATTAATAAAAAAAAATTGTGACTTGTTTACTACGGTGTTGCATCACCTCTTTTTTAACCCTACTCTATAAGCGTTTGTGAATTGAGGAGACTACTTGCTGTAGTTTTAAAGGTGAAAGGTTTTCTTGTTCTTGCTTGTTGTTTTAGCTGCTCAACAGTTCAAAGACTCCTTTGTCGTATTTTTCAGTTCATAATGCGCCAGATGTTTTCAGTGGGTGACATGTCTGGGCTGCAGGCAGGCCAGTTTAGCACCCGGACACCCTTACTCCGGAGCTGTGCTGTTGTGATTCATGCCGAATGTGGTTTGGCGTTCTCTTGCTAAAATTAGCAAGGCCTTCCCTGAAAAATATGCTGTCTGAATGGCAGTATAATCTTGCTCCAGGTGCTGGCTTTTGAACTGTTGCTGATAAGAAGCTCTCTTTAGTCTTGAGGATGCTTTGTGTGTGATTCACAAAAAGTCTTTAAAATTTTGATTTGTCAGATCACAGGACAGTTTTCCACTTTGCCTCTTAAATGAGCTCAGGCCTTGAGAAGGTGGCAGTGTGTCTGTATATTGTTTATCTGGTTTCCTCTTTGCATGGTAAACTTTTAACTTGCATTTGTGGATAAACAAACCGTCTTCTTACAGCTATTCTGATTATTTTAATGACATTTGTATCTTAGATAGGATCCCCAATCTCTGCATTTTCCGCTGAGAAACTTTATTCTTTATTTGTGAACAACTGCGCAGGCAAATAGTGCAACAGTGTGCTAATATTATAAGGAACACTAACGTTATTCCGTTTCAACATTTAATATGTCGTCTTTGTATTACACTGCTCAAAAAGAATATGGGAATGCGTAGTCATCATTGTATAACACCCATTTACCTTCAGGGATATCAATTTGTCTAGCAATTGTGAATCAAAGTCACCTGTTTGGGTGCACTGGTGAGGCAACAGCCAGACAACCCCAATAGGGGAATGGTTTTACAGGTGATGGCCATGGACAATTTCTCTCTCCTGATCGTTCCTGATTGATTTTCCTCAAGTTTGCATGTGTCATTGTCACTACTGTCAAGGTGGGACCTGCAAGCCATTCAGGTTTCACCGGTAGTCAAGCTTCTCCAAGATGGAACATACATATGTGCCGTCATAAGAAGGTTTGCTTTGTCTCCCAGTAAAGTCTCAAGAGATTGGATGAGATCATAGGAGACGAGCTGTTACACGAGGAGAGCTGGACAGGGCCGTGGAAAGGCCTCAACTCTAAACTCCTTGCTCGTGCCAAATGCTGTGCTAGCCCATTAATGTTTGTTTCTTGTGCGCAAGGAATTTACAACTGAACGCGTCCCCTAAAACCAACCCATCTGATCTGTCAGCCTGTGT
>JACXGK010000933.1:60845-84093 GCA_016801125.1 Novumbra hubbsi
CCCCCCCCCCCCCCCTTACGTCCTTTTACCAGTGTGCCCAATGACTGTGAGGGCTCCCTGAGGAGACTCCAGGCACACACCGCACACACCGACATCCAGAGGATGCTGGAGGTGCAAGAGGAAAGAGCCACAGCAGGAAACTTCAGCCGGAAAGAGCGAGCCAAGGAGGAGCGGGAGGAGGCGGGTCCCGACATTGGCAGAGCCAATAACAGTAACCCCTCTAATAACTCCAGCCTTGCTCCTAACGCCGCCCCTGTTGGAACAGGCCCCAGGAATCCCCGGGCTAAGGCCAGACCCTCAGCCAGCCCGCAGCAGCACTTGAATCCGCCTTCTGTTTCACTGGGATCGCCGTCAATGCATTCCAGCAATCCCAAAGTGAGGAACTCCCCGTTGGCTAACACACAGAGGTGAGCTAGGTCTTGGCCTCCTATTAAGTCTCACTCAACCCTTTAAACGATGCGAGACTCCAATTCAAGGGCAAATTGTATCCGTGCCTGGACCACCTTTGGCTTGTAGGCCGTATGTTGTATGCCTCACTGTTTTACAACATGTCAGTTTAACTGCGTAAGGGAATCATTTTGGGTCTTAAAGCAACTCTTTGAGTTGCGTATCGCGAAACATGACCCATCTTAAATTGGTCCTTGAGATATTCTCCAGGCATTGTGTGATCTGTTTGTCTTTGTTGCATGCAACCAGGAATACGTCCTTTGTCCTTCTCTAATTAACCATCGTGTTGTCTGCCAGACGCATCCATGCTTTGGTGAGTGGTATTGAAGCATGTCTGGTAGTCTAGTTGAAATTCCCCCGATGAGCCGCATCAGCCAGTGCGTGATGAGGTCCTGTTGCCAATTCAAGGCCTTTGTCCAGGCTCTGCGGGAACCCCGGTACAGTGACCGGAGTATCTCCGCCCCCGCATTGCCAGAGCACGGTTTTGAAGTAGGCAAGGCAGACATATGTTTAGTGATAGGGTCCGTAGGCTCCATTTTTGGACTGTGAGGCAATTTTTTCAAGCTAGAGCTTCCCACCAGTTTTTGATGAGAGCGCAAGGGCTTAAGTTTCACTGGCTGCTGGGGAACTTTCATTTTAAACAGAGGAATCCTTTGGCTTGGGCCCGATTTGTTACTCCTGTTGAGTGTGATGATTCTTCCAATGCAGCTTCATCTGTGCTGTAGCAGGGACGGACTGGGACAAATCAGCCCTGGCACTTTAACAACACCAGTTTAGGAACATTTAATTACTTAATACAGAATCAAACAATACATAAAACTTTGGCATTCAGTAACATAGTTACAAACTGAGATTCGAATGAGTTAAGAAGTTATCTACTTGATGAGCATATACTTGATGTACACAACCTGTCTGTTATTATTCTTCAGTGCAAATGTTACAACCGGACATGGTACCTAATTGGACATCCTTAGTTAAAATATAATATATAGAGAAAAATGTACCTCTTTTTTGAATGTGACATTCTCTGTTTTTGGATGTTGTGCAGAATTATTTATTTTAGCTCAAACTTCTTATAATACTTATGTTGTCATGTGAACATTCAGTTGAGCCAAATAACTTGCAGAATTGCCTTGAAACCATCATAGCGATTGAAAAATCCTGCTGTAATTATTTAGGCTAACTGTTATCTACCTCCATTATCCTGGTTAGACAAAGACATAGTGTACATTTTCCATCTTGTGCATAGTTTCATGTGATGTTTTAATACAAAGCGGGACATTTGATTAGGTCTGTGTCACCGTTTACTAAACTGGGCACATTTTCTGGGCTGCAAATATTGTGGCACTGCCAACATGATGTGCAGGTTATATAGAGATTGTAACCTAAAAGTACAATAGTTAATTCAAAATATACTTTAGTAGAAGTAACATTGAAAGTGGGAAGGAAAGTGCAAGTGCTTTGAAAAGCTACTCAATTACTGTAACACGGCTATTTGTAATTCAATCAATCAAATTAATTTATAAAGCCCTTTTTACATCAGCCATTGTCACAAAGTGCTTTTACAAAACACCCAGCCTAAAACCCCATTGAATAACAGGGTTGAAGCGCGGTGGCTAGGGAAAACACCCTATTGGGGCCGAATTGTAATTGGTTACTTGCACACCTCCTAAGGAGTGCGTTTTTGCTGCACAGGCTTTTTTCCATTGCGCGTGGTGTTATGAAAAGCAGGGTTGTATTACCACCCCCTGTACCAGTTTAGCCCCCCACAATCTGCCCGAACCCGGTGTCTCTGACATTGTTCAACACTTTCTGTTTGTATTTTTTGTGTATAGACACCATTTTGTTTACATGTTTTGGGAAATGGCATATAACATGTCTGGTGTCACAACCTATAGCCATAGTTTGAAATGATATGTGGTAGTTTGCAAGCGTTCTTTAACTGCGAAAGCAAAAAGTAACAAAAGATTATTGGTTGTTTAAAACACTTGTCATAAGACGAAATAGGCCATGGTCTGAATCCCCTAGTATCTTAGTCTATGCTTTTCCTTGAAGCCCTCCTTCCCTAATTAGTCTAATAAACCATTGTTTAATACAATATTAGTCCACAAACTGGTGGAAGTAGCTAGTAAAACTTTAGGCCTCAATTATACATTTTCTTCTTGTCTTGACCGTGAAGTAGCACTGTGGAGATCCTCTTCAGCTCAACCAATCAGATTACCTGGCCAGACGTTGCTCATGCTCCCTGGCTAGCCAATAGCTTCATAAAGATTCTTTATAAATAATTTTATAAATAAGTAAAAGGAAAAAAATCACTTCAATGGGCCTCCATTTCTATTTTTAAATTATATAAGAATGCAATAAATAAAATTGACTGGCCCGGCCCAATAAAAGATTGCATGACCCCACAGAAATATGCCAGATGCACCCGCATACCAGTGACTTGAGACAAGGTGCAGTGTCCTTATGCTACATTAGTGAGGTCAGACCTGTTTAGAAATGTGTTTCTTTCCTATGTTTTTATCCTCTGCTTCATCTATGTGTACCTGGTCTCCATGACAACAGGGCAAGGTTTTCCCCCTGTCACCAGGTTTGGGTTAAGCACAGGGATAATCAAAGCTGTGTACCAGAGGCCTATTTTAACAAGGCACCGATTATATATTAACAACACACACACACAGTTCTCCCACTGCTCCCCAACTTGGTCAACAAAGACGGAGTGAGGAATCGAGGTGGCCATGTTTACCCTTTGTTAGTCACTCACCTGCCTGTCATGACTCCCCCCAGCTGAGGTTTGGGCTGTGTTCATTGTGGCTCTGGAAGGAAAATGTTTTCATACGTTTTGCCGGGGAAATCTGGGGCACTGTTTCTCATTGGACAATTCCTCCGGGTTTCGTTTTGTTATGAAACCTTTGGCGCCAAATGAAACCTTTGGCGCCAAATGAACATGACTGCTGTTGAATAAGAGTGTCACTTTCTCTGAGCAAGGAGCTGCCATGTGCCTCCAACGGCCTCCGGGAACAAGTTCCAGCTGTAGCGCTAGCCTGTCTGTTCTCACCGGAACGTTTATGTAAGAGAATATTAATTACTCTTCTGTGATGTTTCCTCATGTGGTTTTGATAACGACGTCAGTTGCCGGTGGTTTGATCCCCATAAGGAGCGCGTCTGTTTCTACTGTTAACCATATTTGATGTTATTTGCTCGCGGCTTTGGGGCTTTTTAGGTGGACGTTACCTGGCCAGTTCTTTAGGCTCAGTTGATTGGTTGAGACTGCGCTGTGCTGGCGTTGTTTGATCCCGGCCCCTAACCCTGTTAATCTCTCCTGTCCATCAGCAGTCCCAAACAGAAGCAGGAAGCCATGGTCCGCTCCCCACCCGTCATGTCTCCCTCCAGCGCCGCCCAGATGGACTCCAAACTGCCCAATCAGGGAAAGCCCGGGGGTGCGGGCAGCCAGTCGCAGCCTTTGCCCTGCGATCCAAAAACTCTTGGCCCCAAAGGGCCTGCGGGGAGCCTGGGGCTCAAAAACGGACAGGGCCTGAACACGGGCAACGGGGCCAAAGGCAAAATGAAGAGGGAACGGAGTACTTCGGTGGAGTCGTTTGAGCAACGCGAGACGGGGACGCCCAACCACGATGTGGAGCAGAAAGGTAAGGCTGAACCCCTCCCTGAAACTAGCGACGGAGTCAAGAACCGATCAGACCTGTACGCTTAGTCAGGCTTTTGGATGTGGAAGATGAGGTGATGATAAGGGCCTGGGGCCTAGACAGTCCTAGACAGTGTCTTATGAAGCCCGGTTTGGGGTGAAACTTCTAAAGTCACATAGGCCTTCCCTTAATGTCACCGTGACATTTTATTGTGCGTCTAGAGCTGATCTCCTGTGAGAATATGGCCCTCAGCAAATACTATGACTGCCATATCAACATTAGGCTGTAGAAACACTAGTTGAAAATCAGCGTTGTTTGACCTTCCATATAACACCTTGATATACTTCTCGTTTTGTCTGGGCTTCGACCATACCGGAGCAAGCGGTGTGTGTAGCGTCATTAGCTCCCGATGTGGACTTTTCTGGGTGGGCATGTGTCAAGTGAGTGTGTATTTGTGCACCGTTTCCTCCTTGTGATATGTGACAACAATCAAGTCGGGTCCCCCTAAGATGGCTCCCGGGCTATTGTGGCATGTCACGATGGCCTCCCGGGACCTCACAGGAACTGACATATGTCACTACTCTTGCTGGATGTCTTTCTAGCTCGCTGTGCGTGTGAGCAAGCGTGCGTATATCTGCACAAGCAGGCGTGCGTGGATGGCAGAGCAATCATAAGGTTTATTTGGGCAAGTGTGCGTATGAGTAAGAACACGTACGAGTGAGAACGCGTGTGTGGTATATGATCCTCATCTGGGCCGGCGTTAGTGCTGCATTAAGACATTCACACCCCCGTTTATCTCCTAATGGATACAACTCTGTGTGGGCTGGAACCTTGGAACAAACCATTTCACTGGGTTTGCTGAGGGGTCGAGTCCTTTTACTCTCAATGGTTCCCTTTCAGTGAGACCTCTGCTGGTTATGTCTGAGATTGCTATTCCTGAGGAGGATGAGATTTAGCTTTTCACATGAAATGAAATCATGTACATGGATTTTGTTTTTAGGAAACCTTTACTTTCTGTGTCGTGGCTAGATGGGACAATCACATAACTATCTTAATATAAACATGCTAGCTGTAGGTCGCTAACAGAATTTCGTTAGTATTGAGCTTGCCTCAACATTAGGCTAAATCTAACCCTAATTAAGCACACCTGCCTCTAATATTCAGACAGTTATTTACAATGAGACTGCATAATCATGGGGTTGGAGTGAAAACAACCAGGACAGTAGCACTGTAGTGTATATTAAATAAATAAAAACACTATTCCCAATAGCCTTTTGGAAATGGGAGTGATGGTTTAGTGTGGATCTGGGTTGTTTGGCATTTGCCAATATAATTTACAATCTTTAGTTGTGTGTCTGGGGGTGTTTACTTTGAGACGATGTTTCGTTGGTTGTAGCAGGTGTAGCGCTGGGAGCCTCAATTCCATTGGAGGGAAGTCATGACTATAATTTCCAGCTTACGCACAAACAGAATAACCAACACACCCACCACCCCTCCCTACTGGCTCATAAAGTTTTCAGGCTTTATGCCTCGGGGCCTAGAGCACAACGATCACAGCTGCTTGCCTGGAGGGCCCCACAGGTTTGGTGCTGGGTGTGGGGGTGGGGGTGAGGACAGAAAGTTCTGGAGGTCTGGAAGCGAGGGAGTTGAAGGCACACTCGGAGCGATGTGTGAGCCCAACTTCGTTTTCCAAAATCCCCACAGGAAGCAGTAGTAGGGTGTCTAGGGATGCAGATTAAGCGTAGATGTGGAGGGAATGCTTTAAATTGTGAATTGTTATGGAGCCTTTATTATGATATCCAGGGGCAAGCTTAAGCTGGTACCAGGAAGCCAGACATTAAAGTTTAAGATGATATCTTAGAGATGATAACCTATTGACTCTGAAACGTTTGTTATTGTGCGATGGTTTACGTGAGCCTTTGTAATTATAGGCACAGAGGTCATATTCAGTTGATGCGAAAACTGAGGCAACCGTTAACAAATGGAGTGAAGCCGGGTTTCATCTGAACACCAGTTTTCATGATGCCCTAGGAACATCCATTAGTGTCCTGCTTTGTTTTGCATGGTTATTGCGCCTGTTTCAAAGGCGCCGGGCTAAATTACTTCATCTTTCTCTGACGGGTCTCAGTCTGTCAGGACAGATATCACTCAGGGCTGCACGTTTTTCCCCAGCATGCCTTACAGGCAGCTCTCGCTCGCCACTCGTTGGCCGCCCGAGTGCATCGATCTGAACTAGTGGAAGGGCAACGTGTTGTTGGGTTTTACGGTGTTAATGCGGTACCCTAGCAAAGCACCAGGAATGCGCTGTTGGGCCAACTCCTTTCACTTGGCAAGATGTGGCATAAAGATCCGGAACCAGATTGTCAATCCTGCACTACTTTATTAGAAATGCGCAAATCACAGCAAGGCCTGAAGGCCTTTTTTTTTGCAAAATGCATGTTAATCAATGCATGAATCTGCGGATCAATTAAGGATGTTTCATTTGGGATTTCACTTTATTTGGTCTAAAGAAGCACACCATAACTTTTGCTTCCTTCTGTCTCCCTCCTCTGGCGTAGAGCTGGGCAGCCGAGCCAAGAGGCTGTGTGTTTCCGAGCGACGGCAGCCCTACAGCGGTGCAGACTGGTGTTCGGGTGGAGAGAGCGATGAGGAGGACCAGCGGTACTTCAGTAAGTGCTGTAGCGCCTCTACGTCGACCGGTCCCAGGTCGGTTTCTACGATCTCAAAACCGTAGTGTGCTCTGAGAATTAGACCCAAGATCCGTGCTACCTCACAAAAAATCTTGACGCTAAATACGGTCTGAATGGTTGTCGGTTATATGTATTGCACTCCCTAAACAGATGACCAAATATCACATTGTCAGCTAAACTTAGTCCCTAGTCGTCGCTCATTCTCACCGCTCGTCGCTCTTGTTTCTCCCTGCAAACTGCCATTTGACAGCAATGAAGCCTCCGGACATCAACAACACGCTTAGCTCTGCGATATCCACCCACAATGCCATTGGAGGGCAGAGCACAGAGCTGGGTGGCAGCTGTCCCAAGCCTGGGTCAAAGGTTGTGTACGTCTTCACCACAGAGATGGCCAACAAGTAAGCAAGCTCTGGTTCTTTTTAAGATCTAATGGACATTGTTCATGATTTCTATATGAAACTGTAGCACTGAAATGTCTCCCAAACCTGCTGGGTCATTGTTGCAATGAGGATAGGCCATTATCCCATATAGAGGCCATTGTCCCATACATATGTAGTATGCACAATTTATTTTCCCGTTGTGACTGCATTAATACACCTCTGTTCAGTTCAGTGCTGCGTTTCAACTTTGTAGTTTATAAGACTGACAACTTCAGAGTTTTGCTCCAGTTACTAAAAATTGCATTGGTAAACATCGGTCTTCGTTTCAGAGTTGACCTAATTTGTCAGTATATAAAATAAGTAGTTTAAAATGTAAATAATTACATGTCTCAAGTGTGCTGCTTTCGTGGCAAAATGCAGTATCATAATGGGCATACCATAGTCAACTAGATCAGATACTGATCTTCAGACCTTCAAATGCAGAGTACAAATTCAACTCTTTGTCTCCAAGAGTTATGGCACTAAGTTGTATTTCACATCTGCCATGTTCATAATTGCGCTCAATAAAAAAAATACAAATTCAATATGCAATATTTCTTGGAATGGCTGTAATGAGAAGGTCTGAATCAGATGTTTAAATGAAACATCCACCCGCTGCCTGACACGGTATGTTTTAGCCCACCAATGCACTCACACTCATTTCCTCCGGCGTGTCCCTCTGCAGGGCGGCTGATGCAGTCTTTACTGGCCACTCGGACAACATCATCACCTTTCACATGAACAACATCTCCAACGGCAAGGGAAGCAAAGCCCATCTACCTGTGGTAAGACCAACCCGCTTCAAAGCTCACTATTTGTATTAGGTCGGTTGTGTTTCAGATTGTGGCGTGAGTGTGGATGAATCTAGTCATGTTAAAACTATAAGCAAGTTCTGTCTATTATAAGCCATCTGCCATGTTTTCAACTGAAAATAATTATCGTAAAGCTTTATATGCACCCTGGTATGCTAAACACCCTCTGTTTCCCTTATTGTGTGTTCTAGAATAATCCGATGGGGCCCCCCCGGGGCGACTCCAAGCAGCCCCAGCAGCAGTCATCTCACCTCTCTGAACAGAACCACCAGCAGGCATCCAAAGCACCTTTACCTGGCCAGCAGCAGCCAGCCTCAGCAGCCCAACCGCAGGGGGCTAAGCCTGGCAGCCTCCCCCAGGACGGGACCTCTTCAGGGGGCATGGACTCTAAAAACGGAAGTCCCCTGGACGGTACGCCCCACGACCCTAACGGCAACCCCGGGGGCACTCCTGGCCACCAGACCTCTGGAGCCTCCCAACCTGGCTACACCTCCTTGGACATTCATAAAGGGGCTGAAGCTAAACTCACAGCTCAGCAGCAGCAACAGCTGGCCCATGAGCTGATGTCCAGCATGGGGGACAACCCTGAGGGGCTATCGCAGGAACAGCTGGAGCACCGTGAGCGCTCCCTGCAGACGCTCCGGGACATCCAGCGCATGCTCTTTCCCGACGATAAGGAGTTCTCCCTCAAAGACATGGCAGCCATGGGGCAGGGCAACCTGGGCGGCCCAACCGGCCTGCTGAATGCTGGAATGATGGATACAGGCCCCAAGAAGCCAGGGGAGCAGGGTCCCCTGCAGGCCATGATGGCCCAGTCCCAGAGCCTGGGGAAGCCTGGAGGCCCTGGGGGGCCTCGGCCCGACGGTCCTCCGTTTGGGCCCGGTGGCCCTAGGGACATGGCCGGGCGCTTTTCCCCAGATGATCTTGGCCCCCCGCCTCCAGGGCCGCCCATGAACTCTCATGGAGGGCCTGGCGGTGACCACGGGGATCACACTGGGATGAACCCGGAGCAGATGGCGTGGCTGAAGCTGCAGCAGGAGTTCTATGAGGAGAAAAAGAGGAAGCAGGAGCAGATGCAGCACCGGGGCCCCATCGGCGAGATGATGATGCACCAGCAAGGGCCCAGGGGACCCATGATGCGTGGGCCCCCGCCTCCCTACCAAATTAACTCCGCTGGGGAAATGTGGGGCCCTGGTGGCCCTGAGCACTACCCGGAGCAGATGAACATGGGGCCCCGGGGCCCCATGCACCCCCACATGCAGCGAATGCCAGGCGGCTTCCCTCCTGGCATGATTAACCCAGACATGGAGGGAGGCCCTAACCCCAGAGGATCCCGTCCCGGCCTGAACTGGCCTGATGAAATGGGCCCCAACATGGGGGATGGCCGGGGTTTTCCGCCTGGACAGGGGCCATTTGGAGGGCCCGGGGGTCGGGTTGAGAGGTTCCCCAACCCACAGGCTGTGCAGGAGGCCATGTTCCAACAGGGCATGGGGGGTGACAAGCAGGGCATGGGGCTGCCCCCTGGCATGATCATGGAGATGAACAGAATGATGGGGGGCAACGGCCCCCGGGGGCCTATGGACGGCCCATGCAACGGCCCCAACGGAGGGGGCATGATGTTTCCCAGAATGCCTGGCGACGTTGGCCCCATGAGCCCCTCTTCCAGGATGGAGTTTGTCAAAGGCCTGGGCAGGGACATGGGCCCCGAGTTTAGCATGGGCCCTGGGAATATGAACATGGGGCCCAACCCCCAGATGATGCAAGCTAAGATGCGTGGGGAGCCTCCCATGAACATGAGTCCAGAAGAGATAATGAAAATGAGAGGTGGCCCAATGCCAGAGAACATGGGCCCTCAGAAGATGATGCATGGGCCTCCTTTCCCTGAACAAATTCCCCACCCTGGGGACTTTAACATGGGACCCAACCGTCATTTTCCTGGCATGGGGCCTCACGGCCCAGGGCCCAGTAACTCTAGGGGCCCCAGAGGGGAACCCCCGTTCGGCCCTGACCAGCGAGGCCCCAACCATGGTGGCAACGGTCGGCTGAGCCACATGCCCCCTAATTCGGCTCCCAACCTGAACTCAGGCCCGCCCCCCAACCAGAGGAACATGGGAGGCCGCAAGGCTCCCCAGGACATCCAGAGCGGCCAGGCCAACTCCCCCAACGTCAACCCCCTCAAGTCCCCCACGCTGAGGCAGGTCCAGTCCCCCATGTTGGGCTCGCCCTCAGGGAACCTCAAGTCCCCCCAGACTCCCTCCCAGTTGGCCGGCATGCTCCAGGGGACCACAGCAGCAGCAGCCGCTGCCGCCTCCTCCATTAAGTCTCCCCCCATGATGGGTTCAGCGGGTGCCTCACCTGTGCACATGAAGTCGCCATCGCTCCCTGCCCCCTCTCCAGGTTGGACATGTTCCCCAAAGCCCCCCATGCCGAGCCCAGGTATCCCACAGAACAACAAGCAGCCCCCGCATGGTAACATGATGGGGAATGTAGAGCAAGGTGAGTTGTCCTTTTATTGAGTTCTGAAAATGTTGTTTCATTTAATTTCTGTGTTATTTAAGTAGACCTTGTTTAAGGTTGTGGCACAGACAAAGCTTGTTAATATGGACCAATGGCCTGCATTGTTCTTACATGAAAATCATTAACGGTAGCATGGTAGTTCACAATGTACCTGGTACAGGTATTGTGTGAATTTACAGGACATTGCAAGTCAAAACCCTGAACAATTCTCTTATTGTGCTTAATTACAAGTTGTATGTTGACATTTATAATCTAATAATCAGGAAGTAGAAGGTTTATCAAACAACCCTTGCGCCACCAAGATAAAGCTGTCCCTCAAAACTCTGCATTCAAATAATATGTTGTAAGAGAAGGCACAGAGAGCCAATGAGACACAAGCTTTTTGGACCAAACTCAATGTTTTGGTTGCGGCCCACAAGTGCTTTGGAACAGTTTGGAGCAAATTTGCCAAGAACATATTACAGTTGGTTATTGTGTTTTAGTTCCAGTTTTTACAGAGAAGCTCCATCTATAATCTCTCTTCACCCCTTATTTACCTCTATTTTTATTTTATTCAATTTAAAGAGCTTTGTCATGGGAAACATTGGTTTACTTTGCCCAACCAAGTGAAAAATTGTCAAATAATAAAAACTAAATTGTGAACTGTCAAAGAGATGAAGCCATTTAAAATGTGATATTACTACGTGCAAACAGGGAAACTCTGAATGACACGGTCAAATCTCTCTTCTCTGTCAGGAGGAAATGGCCCTCCGACAGCACCACCCTCAAGCAATGCTTCTAGTCAGCCTGGCTCCATGAATGTCCCAACCAGTCTTCCGTCCAGCGGCCCCTACGCCCTGCCCCCTGAGCCCACGCTATCGCAGAACCCCCTGTCCATAATGATGTCGCGCATGTCCAAGTTCGCCATGCCCAGCTCCACGCCCCTGTACCACGACGCCATCAAGACGGTGGCAAGTTCTGACGACGACTCGCCACCTGCCCGCTCGCCTAACCTGCCATCCATGAACAATATGTCTGGTAAGAGCTTCAACGTTCTGCTGGCATTACATGCTGAGGCAAACATGCGTGAACAAACCCTTTAACAGTATATACATTTTAAAGTACTTATATATTTTTTATATTTGCAGGAGTCATATTTTCATTTTTAAGGAATCTTTAACTGCCAATTTACCAAGGCTTAAGTTTATGCCGGTTAAGTATGGAGGAACAATGGAGTAAATTCAATAATTATTTAATCATTTATGTCTTTAATTCATTAAATATATTATTTTAAGTGGCATTTTATTATGAAATATTTGTTATAATGCCACTTTTTTTAATATTAGTATTATATTTTATAATAGTCCATTGTATTTTCCAATGTTCTTTTCATCACAAGATGTTTCATAAAATAGTGGGCTTTCTCGTACTATCATGACTTTTTTCACAATATCATTGTGTGTTTCATGGCGTATTTCCCTCATTTAATGCTATATTTAAATATTTAATGCCAGGGGTATGTCAAACTGTGCAAGTGGGAGGTCCAAAAAAAATATATTTATTTAATTATTTAAATACCGTAGTTAAAGTCCACTGTCATTTCTAATTAGAGTTTAAGTTTAATATTATATAAGAATTGTTCCAAATATTGCCATCATGACAGCCACCAATCAACACCTCAATCACCTGTGTATGTTCTAGTCCCATAACACCCCAATTATTGCAGTACTGTCCATTCATTGCAAAGACAAGGGTTACATACAGTTGAAATGCATGCTGTGTCTTGCTTCTGTACCAGACACCACAATATCATATTACGCTCAGAGGGAATAATTATTTCACTGCAACATATACTACAACCCTGTTTTCAAAACCGTTGGTGTGCTGTGTAAAAGTCAAATAAAAACTGAATGCAAATAATGTATCCCTATATTTAATTAGAAGTAATAACAAGACAACACCAAATGGCATTGTCTTGCTGAAATAAGCATGGTCATCCCCAAAAATGTTCACATAGTCTGGATGGCAGCATATGTTACCTGTGTATGTTGTTCAGTGTTAATGATGCCTTCACAGATGTACAAGTCACCAGGCCATGTGCACTAATGTTCCCTCATACCGTCACGGATGCTGGCTTTGGAACTGTGTGCTGAGAACAAGCAGCCTCTTTAGTCCAGAGGATGTGCTGTCTCGTTCGAAATTCTGGAAATATGAAATATTACATGCAAACCATTTTTATTTGCTTTTGCTCTTCAGTAAGGTGCACAGTACCAGTCAAACGTTGGGACCCAGTTAGCCATTCTTTTGAATGGATGTGTCCTAACTTGACCGGTATTTGCTCTGTGATTCTGTGAATGCCACATTCTTATCCTGTCCCTTCACGTCCCCTCTGCAGGTATGGCGGTGAACCACCTCCCAGGCCACAACCGCATGATGGCCCCGTCGCAAGGCCCCATGGCCGCCCTCAGCCCCATGGGCATGAACTCCATGGGCTCCCAGCCCCTTTCCCACGGCATGCCTAACCAAATGCCCTCGCCCAACCCCATGGGGGGACCCCACCAAGGGCCCATGGGGCCGGGCATGATTGGGCCCCATGGCATGATGATGCCCGGCGGGCAGGACCCAGGGATGGGCAACCCTCAGATGATGCCTCAGGGCCGGATGAGCTTTCCCCACCGAGGCCATGGGTTCCCCCCAGGTCAGTCCCCTCCCCAACACATGCCCTTTCCACACAACGGCCCCGGGCCCCAGGGTGGCTTCCTGCACGGCATGGGCTTCCAAGGGGACGGGGGCCCCATGGGCCGAATGGGCAACATGGGCCCCGGTGTGGACCCAGGGGGGATGTGTAAACCAAACGCCCCTGGGGGGGGGCAGGACTTCAACATGTTCAACAGCGATAACGACCTCCACGAGGTCATGCGAACAGGAGCTACTGGAATGCCTGAGTTCGACCTCTCCCGGATCATCCCCTCAGAAAAGCCCAGCCAGACTCTGTCCTACTTTCCCCGCGGCGATGGCCCCGGGGGGAAGCAGCTTCACCCCTCCGGACCCCAGGGCTTCCCTCCTCAGATGCAGGGGATGATGGGCGAGGGGAACCCCCGGATGGGCATGTCCATGCAAGGGATGGGCGGTCCGCCAGGCCCTGGACACTTGGGCGGGCCTCAAGACATGCCCATGGGGAACCCCGGCCACAATCCAATGCGCCAGCCGCACCCTGGCTTAATGCCCCAGGGCATGATGGGACCCCAGCATCGGATGCTGTCCTCGGGGCAGCAGCCAGGCATGATGGGAGGCCCTGGGATGATGATGCAGGGCAAGGAGAGGGGGGGGCCCATGTACAATCACACGGGACCCGTGGGCTCACCAAACATGATGATGTCACTCCACGGCATGGGTGGCCCACAGCAAACTATGGCCATGCCTCCTCAAATGAGGCCCCGCGGCATGACTGGGGATATGGGCATGGGCTTCAACCCTGGACCTGGAAACCCGGGGAACCTCATGTTTTGAGCTGCTATAGACAACTATAAACTAAAGACCCGATATCGGGAACCCACAGAACCTGGGGGTCGGGAGCAAAACTAAGGAATACAAGTGAGACAAAGCTCTCGGGTGTTGTATTCTGTGTTAACCCGGATGCATAGATTCACTCACACACTCACTCTCAAGACACATTCGGGCAAATTTTGTGGTCTGGTGTGGTGCTGAAGCTGCGGTGTTCCGCGGAGGAGAAGCCAGGTGTACGCCAATTTCAAAACAACTGACCTTTCTCTGTTGTTTGGGAGAACTCCTGAATGTACGGAACGAGTTGAAGTAAGCTCCAGTGTTCTTGAAAATAACTCTGCAAAGGACAAAGCGGACCAGAGGTCCATATTTGTATTTTCTGTAATAGAAGAATGGCTCAGCGATGCTAGTGAAATTAACGGTAAGGAATAAAAACACCACAAAATGAAAGAAAAGACAAGAAGGTCAGAACTTTTTTTTTTGTCTCGGGTTGCACCATTTTCGACTGTATGTTTACATTTCATCCCGTCACTACCCTCAAGAGACTCAATGCTCTTTGTATTTGTGTACTGTATTTGTGTTGTTAAAGGGATTTTACCAGTGACTTCTAGTTTATTTCTCTCATCTTCATTTGTAAAGGAGGGTGGGGGTTATGTGGTGGGAAGGGGTAGCGTAGTCAAATGTGGCTGCACCTCCCACCCTGAAATGCTGTTTACCATGTAGGGGTGTCTAAATATTTTAAAAACACGATTTTTTCATTGTTACTCTGTATAATATGCCAAACGATGACCTCATACAAATAATAGTATTATTAAAAAAGCACAAACATGATTTAACTGTTAAGAAATGTGTTTTCTTTTCTCTTATTTTTTCTTTTTTCCCCACAAGAAACACACAGTGGCAGCAGTCATTCACTGGCAACTGCAGTGAGGTGTTGAGGTCTGGTTTAGAATTTGGTTATGTTGCAGGAGGAGGGTGGTGGTAGATGGATCTCTGTTACACCTCATAACCCTCTTCGCCCTGACTGATGTACAGACCGACCTGTCTATCTCAACCAGAGCCTCAGCTCTTACCTATCCACAACAAAATATGTCCGACTAAAGAAGCCCTAACCATGTCGGGATTACTTGGTAGAGGTAATGGCCATGGAATTTTGTAGATTTTCCTTTTCTTTTTTTCTTTTTTTACACTAAAAAAATTGACAAAAGAAGAGGTTCGGTAGTAGATGTCTGTGTCCCTGCCGCTCTTGTGTTAATGCGTTATGTTGTGACTCCGTTGAATTTGGTACAGAACCACTTCCCGGGGCTGTGGTGTTGGAAGACAAATAAAATATATTGTTTGGTATAAAGGTGGACTGTGCTGTATTTCTGTTTCTGAAGGCCATTTTCCTTAACACACCGGGACACTGATTGACACTGGTTCTTTTATTGTAGCTATTGAATGTGTGAATCATTTTAAAATGAGTAATTGCCCAAACCACACATTACTTTAACATGCATGGTTAAATAATGCAATTACCATACATTTTGACATTTTGAGCATTTTGTAATTATTGTAAGTTGCAACCAAGATATTACATTTTAAGTTATTGCTTGAACCTTACTGATTACACTTTTTTTTAAGTGTTATAGCAAGTTGGTGTATTTACTATGTGCATTCGCCGAAGGTTTAAAGTAATTAAATGATCAATAACGTACATCAATTACCTTCATTACTGATGTCGAGAATAAGTCGTTTATGCGTATATTGTTCAGCAGAAGAATGTAAATTGTATCAGTGCTAAAACCAACAGTATAGTGTCCAAATATGTAACTATTTTGTCTAGCACACTGTTAGAGCAATACTGACATCTAGTGGATAAAGACTGATTTTTCATCTCCTTATTATGGTGATCTAAAAATCCAAATGGACGTTTGGGGGTTAATAATAATAATAATATGTTAAACTTGTATAGCACTTTTCTGGGACCCAAAAGACACTTTACATTTGATACAGAACAAACAACATTCTAGGAGAGTGATTGGACAATACATTCCCGACAAAGGAAAATAAGTTAAGCAACGAAAGTTCTCTGAAGGTTACAATGTTGTGAATATTTTGGGAACTCTTCCTGAATGTTTCCCAAACATTCTCTGAATGTTTTAGTTCTGTATACTAACTATCTGTTGCTGGTGGTAATTAGTTTGGTGACTTAATTCTTGGTGGTCTGCTACTTTTAGTATCTCCATTGAACTTTATCTTGGTTTTGTAAAACCGGCCCACATCTGAACTTGGGTAGTATTTCAGATATGGTAGTGTTGTTAGGGTTCCACCTATAAAAACTTGGATTGCTACTAACTCCTTTGATAGTTGATTACTCTGTAGTTATTACTTTGAATCAATTAATCGGATATAGAACAACACACTCCAACATATCCAACCTCGACATTGTCGATTAGCTGTTCCAGGCTTTATATGACAACACATTCTTAACATTTTAAGTTAGAATTTCTTTATGACCAATTGAATTTTAAAATTACGTTCTTCACTGTTGTAATCCATTCATGTATGTATTTATTTTTAGAATGACGCTTAAACTCATTATCTGTAATCGTAGTATTATGAATTAGCTAAACTGCCTGGCGCCAGACATCTTGACTGGGAAATTATGCTATGGTGACTGAGGTATCTCATGACTGTCTTGAAAAGAATAGTTTATAAGGCGTTTTAAAAGTAGGGGTACTGAAATGGGAAATGTCCATATATAATGCATAACTGATCCTAGACTTTCTACAATACTCTTACATAAGTTACCATTGTTTATTCTGTCCCTGTTTCTAAGTTAACCGCAAGGGAATTTACTTGTTTTCATTCAGCCTGTGCCTTGGGAAAAGCTGGGAAGCATTCCCAAGCCGACTGTAATAACTCCTGCATTTCCTCCCAAGGCTCCCACTGGTTCTGAATGTCCACAGAGATGCTATAGTTACCCATCATTCCATAGATATGTTTGGTCCATCAACCTGGCAAAGGGGCCTTAGCCCCTGGTTTAAATTTAGCAAGGTTATGTTATACACTGGTATTAATGTGCACATTTAATGACTTCATTTTTATATTTTTATTAGGGCTGGGAATCGAGAAAAAAAAGCGAATTAATCGCCCAATTTGTGATTAATCGTGGTTATTAATATGTTTTACACATGGTAGAACACAAACAAACACAATGAAGTATATTTTAAATAGAACATATGACATCTTGTGAACTGTAAACATAACAACGGAGCAGTCATTCCCATCAATTATATGGAGCAACATTTTAAATAACAAAGCTTTAAGGGCCCAATCCCAATCCCAATGAGCCCTGAACCCTCACAGACTTAATTGACTTCACCTGGTAAGTGATTGTGTGCAAGAGGCTGCAATGGCTGAAAATGCTATACATATGAATGGTACAGGACTATAGTAATGTTCTTGGGTCAAATCTGATGAAAGCATATTTGGAATTTATAAACAACACACAGTCCTGGCTATGAACCATCAGTGAACCTTGTGTTTATACTTGGGTCAGTGACGTGACGCCTAGATTTTCTGTCCAACTATTTACTTCAGTTTTAAAAAGCTTTAAATCCATAATAAGACGCCATATATATGTATGCACTTTAACTTTTTGAAAACCAGTCATTATTTGAAATGTTTCTGTTATTTAAAGTGTCAAAATATCATGTGTGACAGTCCGGCAATGACTACTGTTTTAAAAAACGTATTTGAAATTACTCTAAATACATTAACATTTATTTTCTGCCCTATTTGGCAAGTTTTCGTAGTCTTGTCTAATATTACAAAGCATTTGTACTCATTTTTACATCATAATATACAAACAAACGTTGTACATTAATGTCCATTTTATGAAATATCATATGGTGCAACCATAAAGAAATTACCACTTTGGGACTTTTATGTTGGAATCCATTTACAGACCGGACGTTGCATCATATACCAATTTTCCAAGGACCCATGGATGCAGCAAGCAGGTTTCTAACTCTCTCAAATAAAAAAATAATGTTTAACCACTGGTATGTCGTTCCCCTATTTGTATATCATGTGGTATGACCTCAAAAAAACAACGAATATTTTTTTTCTAGAAATACATATTTGGATTTGAAATTTCATGGTAACCTTTTGTGGGAAGCTAGCTTGTTTTGTTCAGGTGGTCAATTCTGTGCCTGTATATTTTAACTGAACTTGAAAATATCATGTGGTGCGACTAAATATCCTGTGGCGCGACTATCGCCGAGTGTTTTCCATGATGTCTTAGATTGTTTTTTGTGGTTTTATATTCAATTGATGATTTCTAAACATAAAGTACTTTAATTTACTATTATTTGGAATTGATTTTTATGCAATTGGAGTCATTGTTTCAAATATTAAATATTTAAGGTACAATGTTTTTTGTACAATATCATGAGAACAATACACACAAAATATTTAGAGCATGTCATTTTACTTAAGCAATTATTATGCATTCATTATTTTTTATAACTCTTTACTCTATTTTACCAGATGCCACTGCTAAGCGAAGTAATAACCGCTCGCCATAGGCACCGTGTTACTTCTGGCCCTGCAGCAAGAGCGGAGTACCAAAATGAAGACATGCCAATGTTACCATCCAGTGAAAGTAGACCTGAGGGACACCATGTGCCACACTGAGGATCCCTCAAACACTCCTGAGCCACCAAGAGAACAAATCTTCAAGACTTGAGCGGCAAGTTTGTAATTGTAACCTATGATGAGCTTCCATATGTTGGCCAGGTCCTGGAGGTTGTGTGAGAGAAAGACCAGGTTAGCTCCATGCAGCAGTTGGGTGAAAAGCACTTATTCATGTGGCCACAAACTCCAGATGTCATTTTCTACTGTAAGAAAGATGTTCATGCTGTCATTTCAGAACCTGAGTCAGCAAACTCACAGTACTAATTTCAGCAGCCAAAATTGTACAAAGTTCAAAAATAGCTGGGGTTAAAAAAAGCCTGCAGTTAATACCATGTACCCCACTTTCACATGAACATTCCAGATATATGCAACATGATGAATGTCAAATGAAATTAAATGTTTGTCCAAAACAAAGTCATGAATGTGGGCTGCACTCATAAATGTGGGCTATGAGGATAAAAAAAAAAGTTTATGTAAAGTTTGTGTCCTGTAAAATGTTTATAAGATCTGGTTTATATCTATTTTTATTTGGGATTTATCTTTTATTTATTGATCTCTTTAAATTGATTTTTTTAAACGATATGAGGTCTTTATGTCATCTGCAGTGGCCACTCACCATTCACCTAGATGAAAAACACTATTCTTAATGTTTGAACAATTGCAATAGATATTCTTATTTTTGTGTTTTTAAATTGGCCTGTTGAAAATCCTTAGACGTCATTGACGCACTTACACGTTAACTTTTGCTGACGTCAGAAATGTTATCTATTCATTAGTTAAGCATACACTTTAACCACGTTTGAATATATTTTTTCATACGATTGAATTTCGTATTTCAAAACGATAACATTTGTAGATAAACTTGCTTTTATTTTTTGGGTTCAAAACAAATTTCTGTTTCGTTTTTATTTTCTTTTTCATTTGAGCTAAATTTGTTCAAATCCATAGAGCTACAGTATGCAACTGTAACATGACAAAAATTAAGAACGACTTTACCAAAGATACAGTCAAACTATTTGTCTTTTCTGTAGCCGGCCTACTGTAATTTCTGGATTTAATAGATTCTTTATGAGTTCTACATTCGGAATATGATTACTGTTTGTAATAATGGACCCAGACCCCCGGAAGAATGAACGCAAGTACGAAAGGGCTTGAAAAATTATATTATTTAATTATGCTGAACGAGATTCAAAGATCCTAGTTAGTAGATCCGAATATTATATAATTTACTCACAATAGCTGTCACAACAGTGAGTGGTTAAAACCGAGGTTATAGTGTTTGTTATTAACGCAAAAAGGTTTACGCAGCACCATTGTGTTTAGTTGTTTTAACGCGTTAAACGTTTTAAATGAATCGCAAAGATTAACGCGTTAACTCCCCCAGCCCTAATATATACATACATACAGACAGACAGAGACACACATACATTCTCTACATCCAGTGAGGTATCAGGTGAATAGTGGTCTTTTATTATAATGATCTCAAAGCTAAATCAATATCTGCATGAACACATGATCACAACATTCTAAATAACAGAACCAAATAGCTTTATAATATAATAGCACTTCCAGACAATAAAAAAGGGACTTTTTAAATCCCCCCGAGGGGACCGATTTGCATCATGTGTGCTAACTCTGGAATAGATCAAACATAGGAAAATGCTGTATGTTTGGAAAGATTTATGAACCTCCTGCTATGCTATCATTTTTTTAAACAAGATTTGCTCTGACATGTGTTTCTGACTAAATATCAGAAACTAAGTTAGGAGTGAGGCACTAATTGTTACTTTTTACTAAAAATACTGTCAGTGGTCCCACAGTCTAAGTTGCTATACATTCAACATGGGTCTGAAACCAGCTCACTTCACTTTCACTACATTCTTGTCCAATAATGAATACAATTCCTAAAAATAAATCTTAAGAAGTCCCAAGAAAGTACACACAACTATGGGATGTACTGTATATAAAGAGTGTGTGCTAGATATACATTTTATCATGGTTGGTGTAGAGGTTCAGTGGTCTTTACAGTACAACTGAGTCGGTACTCACAATTGGCTACACACTGTCTCCAACCAATATAGTGCAGATTTAATAAAGCAGTGAACCAATGTTCATATTGTCAAAAAGAAAGATGCACCAAAATCTGATAGAACTGCTCTTGTTAATCAGTGTTAGGATAATATAGGCTTGGAAATAACAAATTTGCTCAAAGGCATTGCTTGCAAATTCCTACAATACAATGCAACCAAAACAAAAATAATTCCTACAATACACAGTTAAGTGACTTGCTTATGTGAGACAATATAATATGTTACATAGAGAAAGACAAATTGTAATAATCATTATAACATAAGGGATACTAAACATACAGTCAACTGTCACATTGTTTTCCTAAAGTGCAGAACTTACAAAAATGTGATAGCAATGTCACCAATCCAAAACAGTATTTACATTAAATATAAATATTTGAAAGAAGCAAAACATATTTTATATTTTACATATATATTTAAACATTTCAAATATTTGTTGAAGATCTACATACATTTGATGAATTAGTCCAAACCTATAAATGTTTCTTGCCATATACATTACCAGCTAAAATATGCTTTATACAGCAGTTAAAAGTTGGTGTTAGATTCATCTGAAAGAGAATTACTTAACCAAAATGTAATTGTCTCTGGTCTCTTTTTCTGTCACACCAGGCCAAAAAAGCAAAATAATTAAATGTTATTATACTGGAACCACTTATGTTGTACTTTAGTACACTAAATAGTATAGAAATTGTCCAACACAGTTTCCAAAACATTTGGAAATAAAAACAGAATGCATTATGATGATTATGACCACTGTCAAGTGAAGTGAATAACATTGATAATCTCATCATCATGGCACCTGTCAATGAGTCGGATATATTAGACAGCAAGTAAACCTTTTGTCCTCAAAGTTGGCATGTTAGAAGATAGAGAACTGGGTAAGTGTAAGGAACTGAGCGACGTAGACAAGGGCCAAATAGGGATGGCTAGACAACTGGGTTGAGCATCTCCTAAACTGTGTTCCTGGTCTACGGTGGTCAGTACCTATCGAAAGTGGTCCAAGGAAGGAAAAGCTATGAACCGACAACAGGGCCATGGCTCTGTGATGCACAGGGGAAGTAATGGCTGGCCTGTGTGGTCCGATCCAATAGATTAGTTATTGTAGCTGAAATTGCTGAAAAAGTAAAAGCTGCTACTGATAGAAAGGTGTCAGAACACACAGTGCATCACAGTTTGTTGCATATGCCGTGACGGGTTGTTGCGTATGCCATGACGGGTTGTTGCGTATGCCATGACAGGTTGTTGCATACAGTGGGGCAAAAAAGTATTTAGTCAGCCACCAATTGTGCCAGTTCTCCCGCTGAAAAAGATGAGAAGGCCTAAAATTGTCATCACAGGTACACTTCAATAATGACAGACAAAATGAGAAAGACCTGTATCACAGACCTGTAACTTCTCCTTTAAGAGGCTCCTCTGTCCTCCACTCATTACCTGTATTAATGGCACCTGTTTGAACTTGCTATCAGTATAAAAGACACCTGTCCACAACCTCAAACAGTCACACTCCAAACTCCACTATGGCCAAGACCAAGGAGCTCTCAAAGGACACCAGAAACAAAATTGTAGACCTGCACCAGGCTGTGAAGTCTAAATCTGCAATAGGTAAGCAGCTTGGTGTAAAGAAATCAACTGTGGGAGCAATTATTAGGAAATGGAAGACATACAAGACCACTAATAGTCTCCCTTGATCTGGAGCTCCACGCAAGATCTCACCCTGTGGGGTCAAAATTATCACAAGAACGGTGAGCAAAAATCCCAGAACCACACGGGGGACCTAGTGAATGACCTGCAGAGAGCCAAAGTAACAAAGCCTACCATCAGTGACACACTACGCCGCCAGGGACTCAAATCCTGCCGTGCCAGACGTGTCCCCCTGCTGAAGCCAGTACATGTCCAGGCCTGTCTGAAGTTCGCTAGAGAGCATTTGGATGATCCACAAGAAGATTGGGAGAATGTCATATGGTCAGATGAAACCAAAATATAACTTTTTGGTAAAAACTCAACTCGTCATGTTTGGAGGACAAAGAATGCTGAGTTGCATCCAAAGAAAACCATACCTACTGTGAAGCATGGGAGTGGAAACATCATGCTTTGGGGCTGTTTTTCTGCAAAGGGACCAGAACGACTGATCCGTGTAAAGGACAGAATGAATGGGGCCATGTATTGTGAGATTTTGAGTGAAAACCTCCTTCCATCAGCTAGGGCATTGAAGATGAAACGTGGCTGGGTCTTTCAGCATGACAATGATCCCAAACACACCACCCGGGCAACGAAGGAGTGGCTTCGTAAGAAGCATTTCAGGGTCCTGGAGTGGCCTAGCCAGTCTCCAGATCTCAACCCCATAGAAAATCTTTGGAGGGAGTTGAAAGTCTGTGTTGCCCAGCAACAGCCCCAAAACATCACTGCTCTAGAGGAGATCTGCATGGAGGAATGGGCCAAAATACCAGCAACAGTGTGTGA
>JACXGK010000934.1:0-28682 GCA_016801125.1 Novumbra hubbsi
TGAACTGATTAATTGAGCAGTCGTCTAATTTAAAAAAAGGGGTTTCTTCATTGAGTCAAACACACATGCCCTGACAACTAAAGCCTTGTGTAATTTGAGTAGTCATGTAGTGAAAGCGGACACAGATCATCTTAATCAACAAGACAATTAATCAATAATTACTTATTTGAAATGATTTCTGTCATGTTACTACCATTCCCTGCAAAGTAGTAATTGAATACATTTATTATTTTCCTAATACATTTCCCTTTTCAAAAACGTTATCACTGTGGACAGCAATGCTGAACGTTGAGGAAACAGGGTGAACATCAATGTTTAAGAACACCACTGTGAAAACACTACTGTGAAAACGTTCCCACTTGATACATTATTGTACACTTCATTACCTCATGGATCTATTATATTAGCATCTGATCTCCATGCCACAAGTCTACACTTGCCCCGAGGCTCCTGTGTGATGGAGTGATGTTCTAATTGTGGAGTTAGAGGCACACAAATTAGAAGGCTGTGAGTGTTCCATGCAAGTTACAGCATGCATTTACAGTGGTGTGCCTACATTAAGGTAATGTTTGAATTAGCCAACAGGCTATTGTTGCTATTTAAGTCTAATATAGACATTGCAAAGTGCTCTACCAACAAATCCCTTTACATTTGCCCATTTGCTTTTTTTTATCATAAACCCTATAGCAGCCTAAATAGCCTTTATGTGGGGGACAATGCAGGGCTCTCTTCTAAGCATTAGATTATTCTTCTTAAAAATGATATTACGACTTGGCTTTCATGCCTTGGTCATCTTGGTGTATAACACTGGAGGGCCAAATATGTGAGTATAAAATGCATTATATTGTGACTAAATTAGTAATTGCTACAACAGCGATCAGCCATAACATTATGACCACCTGCCTAGTGTTGTCCCCATTTTGCTGCCAAAACAGCCCTGACCTGTCAAGGCATGGACTCCACTAGACCTCTGAAGGTGTGCGGTGGTATTTGGCACCAAGAAGTAAGCAGAAGATGTTTTAAGTCCTGTTTGTTTTGTGAGGCGGGGCCTCCATGGATCGGACTTGCTTGTCCAGCACATCCCACGGACGATTGGATTGATATCTGGGGAATTTGGAGGCCAAGTCAACACCTTCCTTAAACCATTCCTGAACCATTTTTGCTTTGTGGCGGGGCACATTATCCTGCTGAAAGAAGCCAAAGTCATCAGGGAATACTGTTTCCATGAAAGGGTGTACATGATCTGCAACAATGCTTAGGTAGGTGGTACGTGCAATGAACCATCCACATGAATGGCAGGACCCAAGGTTTCCGAGCAGAACATTGTCTAAAGCATCACACTGCCTATACCAGCTTGCCTCCTTCCCATAATGCATCCTGGTGCCATGTGTTCTCCAGGTAAGCGGACACATCCGGCCACCCATGTGATGGAAACGTGATTCATCAGACCAGGCCACCTTCGTCCATGTCTCTGTGGTCCAGTTCTGATGCTCAAGTGTCCTAGTGTTGTAGGCACTTCCGGGCAGTGGACAAGGTTCAGCATTGACACTATGATTGGTCTGTGGCTACTGTGTCTTCTGACACCTTGAACTTTTTCAACAATTTGAGCTACAGTAGCTTGTCTGTTGAAACCACACGAGCCAGCCTTCGCTCCCCACATGCATCAAAGAGCCTTGACCACCGATGTTCAATGTAACATTGGCTCTTTAAGTTATATACAGGCATTTTACAAGACTGGCGCTGCGTTTTAAAGACAGTGTGGAATATGAGGATATTGTTTGTTTGTAGGAAGTCAGTTACTACCCCATTGCGACTGATGCTAACTAGTAAAGAAAATCAACAGTTCATTGGAGCATATATGTACAGGATTAAAGGAAACATTGGTTGTTAAGGGTCCAAATCATAACAGTTCACTGTGCATATATGTACAGCCTTAAAGTGAAACATTGGTTTGGGGTCCAAATCATAATAGTTTAATGTAGCATATATGTACATGCTTAAAGGAAACATTGGTTTGGGGTCCAAATCATGGTTAGGAATGAAAGGAGAAGATTCTTTTTTACTGGGTGTAAGCTCCTGACACTGAAAAACAGCCATTACAAACACAATCTAAAGTATTGTCACTGTCAGCACATCAATATACGGAAGTAATTATTATTGTATATATATATATATATATATACATATATTGTATCACTAAAACACCATAAAGTAACATCAAAACAAATAGTGATTTGAATTTGATGCCATTTATTTTTAAATGTATATTGTTGTTAAACAAGCAACCATTTCTATACTTGATTGTCTTGCCTGCAGGGGTTAAAGTAAGATGAAGTTTTATCAACTGTTAAAAAACTAAACCAGGCCATTTAAAGAAAACTGTTTTTGGGAGTAGGGCGGCAACAGTATTATGTTACCAAAAGGTGTCCACTGCTCCAGAAATACAACTCCGCTATTCTGCAAACAAAAGAGACTGGAGGAGTCAGGTCATATTCTAAATCCAAAATGAACCCTTCTTCCCTCCACTCCACCCTCTGCCCTCAGCTTGCATGTTCACGTTCATCATTTGCTCAAGTGTCCCAAATCTGAGGGAGGGAAAAAGAGTGTAGAGGCTAATTAAGTGCTTTGGTATTTTACAACAAGTGTGTAATGATGCAGCCTACCATAAGCGAAGAGGAACCCCGTTGGGGAACCACATTATTTTTGCTACATTGTAGATAGGCATGATTAATTATGTCAGGTCCGAGAGGGGGCTGGCAGGTGTCAGACAGGAGACCCAAGAGCAGAGCACAAAATAACGAGCCGGAAGAAATAAAAAGGAAACAACAAACAAGCAGGGCAGGGCACAAAACACACTAAAGGGAAAAGGAGTAGCCAAACGAAAAAACTATAGGAAATGAACTAAGGAGCTGCAGGTAGCAGTCGGAAGTCACTAAGGACAATTCACAAGGAAATTTGTGGACAACTTCCTACAGACTAAAGAGGATAGGGACCATGCGGATTATTATCAGCACACAGTTCAATAGCCAGCGCTTTGTGAAGGTATGGGAGTGCATTAGTGCACATGACATGGGTGACTTGCACATCTGTGAAGGCACCAATAATGCTGAACAATATATACAGGTATTTTTCAGGAACGGCCTTGTTTTTTTCAGGAAGACGACGCTAAACCACATTTTGCACATATTACAACAGCATGGCTCATTAGTAAGAGTCCAGGTGCTAAAATGGCCTGCATGTAGACCACACCTGTCTCCCATTGAAAACATTTGCCGCATAATGAAACAGCAAATACGACAAAGGTGACCCCAAACCGTTGACCAGCTGAAATCCTATATCAAGCAAGAATGAGAAAACATATCACTTTCAAAACTACAGCAGTTGGTCTCCTCAGTTCCCAAACGCTTACAGAGCTTTGTTAAAAGAAGAGGTGATGCAACCGTGGTTTACATGCAACTCAGTTTCAATATTTGATATGTTTTCTTTGTACTATTGTCAATCAAATATAGGGATAAATGATTTGCACATAATTTAATTCTGTTTTTATTTGCATTTTACGCAGTGTCACAACTTTTTGGGAAACAGGGTTGAAAAAATAAAATTATGTGTACTGAACAAATGTTGATACATTAAACGTAACAAAAAGCAAAGTTTTTACACCTTCAGTATGGCAGAACAAGTTTTTTTATTTAGTCAAAACAAGTCTTTTTTATCTGACATATAAGGTTTATAGTTACAAATTCCATGTCAGTTAAGATGAAATCATGCGTGTACTAGAAAGATTATCTATCAAAATGTAATTAGTGTAGGTACTAAAATAATTTCAATTGGTGGAATCAAGTAGATAAGTACAATAAGAAGAGTAAATCATTGGGTACCGCATGAACTAAAGAGAAGTTTAGGAAAGATTTTGGGCAAGTTCTGATCATTGAAGACAATAATCCTGGTCAGTTTGCTATTACTTATAAAGGTGAACGCAAAACACCATGCGAAGAGGAAGAGAGTAGTGAGAGCACATTAGTCAGGGGAAGGCTAGCTATACCATCAGTGCATTGTGGGACAAATTATTTACAAATGGATAGCATTTAACATGACAACAACTTAGCCTAGTAGTGGATGACCTTCCGAAATATCCCCAAGAGCCACAAGAAACCTTATAAATCAGGTAAATCCCAACCCAAACATAACATCTGTAAAATAGCAGCCCTCCTTTGCTGCATTTCAGGTTACTGCACAAGCCTCTACAATAAGCAGAATCCTGAAGCAAAATCTGGGGCTGCTTTTCCTCTACTGGACCTGGTCGACTGCACATAATCAAGGAAACAATTAATTCTTAGGTATAACGGGGTTGCACAGAATGTCAGGCCATCACTCAAGGAGCTAAAGCTGGACAAATAGTCTTCAGACAAGTTATCGCTGCAAAGAGAAGTGCCAACGGCTACTGAATAAAGGGGTTCACATAATTTTGCACACAAATTATTTTTTTATTCTTTAACCCAAAATCACCACCTGTAAAATTGGGTACAGTCAAGGTGGACTGAGTCAATGAGCAACTGAGGAAAGTATTATGTTTAACCCCACAGCAGGTAGCTGTAGGCAGCTATCATTAACGTCACCACTAGCTAACTAGTCAACTAATTTGCTCATTGTTAAAGATTTGCATTGTGACAAGTGACACAACCTGGTCACAGAATGCATAACATAATACCCATATATGGCCAAAGGTATGTGGATCCCCCCACTAAGTATTGAGTTCATGTGTTTTAGCCACACTCATTGCTCACAGGTGCATAAACTCCGGCACATAACCATGAAATCTCCATAGACAAACATTGGCAGTACAATGGGCTGCACTGAAAGGCTCAGTGACTTTAAACGCGGCACTGTCATAGGATGCTACAAGTCTGTTTGTGACATTTCCGCCCAACTAGGTGGTCTGCCTCGGTAAACTTGAAGTGCTTTATTTCTGAAGTGTAAGCGTCTAGGCGCAACAACTGCCCAGCCACGAAATGGCAGACCACGCAAACTCACAAAGTGGGGCCAATGAGCACTGAAGCGCTTAGCATGTAAAAACCGCCCATCATCTGTTGCATCACTCACCACAGAGTTCTAAGCTGCCTTTGGAAGCAACATCACCCCTAGAACCGTGCGTCTGGAACAGGGTTTCCATGGCAGAGCAGCAGTACGCAAGCCTCAAAGCAAAATACGCAATGCCAAGCATCGTCTGGACTAGCTTAAAGCACGACCCCACGGGACACTGCAGCAGTGGAAACATATTTTTTGGAGTGATGACTCACGCTTCACTATCCGCCAGTCGGGGAGACAAATCTGGCTGTGGTGGATGCCAGGAGACAGCTACCTCCCAGAATGCATAGTCAAGTTTTGGTGGTGAAGGGATAATGGTCAGGGGGAAGTGTCATCTTAATGCTGCCGGATACAAAGTCATTTGAGACAATTGGGTGCTTCCAACTGTGTGGCAATAGTTTGGGGAAGGCCCTTTCCTGGTCCAGCATGGCTGTACCCCTGGGCACAAAGCGTGGTCCATAAAGACATGGTTTGACAAGTTTGGTATAGAAGAACTAGAGAGGCATAGGCAGAGTCTGACCTCAATGCCAACTGGAACGACGATTGCAAGCCAGGCCTTCTTGTCCAACATCAGTGTCTGACCTCACGAATGCTATTTTGGTTGAATGGGCCCAAAATCTGAGTATGTGCCAAGCCGTGGTCAAAGATGTCAAATAAATTATGTATTCCCCTGAGAATAGCCTGAGTGACAATACTAATAATATAGACTACACTATAAAGGTTTAAGATAACTTACTCTTTGAAATGACATACATAACATAGCATCTAACCTTGAACTAAGTCTAACTAATGGCTACTTGTGAAAATACCATGCTATATAGCTTGAGGATGCCCACATGAGCCCCATCTTGAGGTGTAGTTACAGTATCTGCATCAGTTTCTGATCAGTGATTACAATAGTCTTTCTCAGTCACATTGTAGAGTGGCCATATCTATCTTCTCCCACCCAAACCCTTGAAGGACAGATGTTGAAGTTGAAGTCAGGTGTTGAGGTTGAAGTCAGGAGGTAAGATTACTTTCAGGCTGAATTAGGCTATTTGGGATTTTTTTGTTTGCAAGGAGAGTATGCAATAGGTAGACCCGTGGACAATGTGTCATTTTACGAACGACACATCATCATGTACAGAAAAAAACGTGAAAATATCTTAATGCTTAGTAGGTATTTTTCATTAAATGAACATCGGTGGTAGGTAGACTAGAGAACACGTTTCTCTGCGTTATGCAAATGAATGGGGCTTATACTTCAGAGACAGTGAAATCTCATCCAGCCACTAGATTCGCTTCTCTGAGGGAGATGTCATTACGAAGGGGGAGACACAATTACGAGCTTGGGAGTGACAGAGCTCTGATCTCCGCGATAGAGAGATAGCCACCTGATTAAAATGGTTCGCTTGTTCCCCATAGTCACTCGATCAGCGTGTGAACTCTTCTTATTTATAATCAAATGCAGTGACCGAATAGTGCTCTGAAAAGTATAGTTCCACCTCCTTCCCTCCCCAATCCCAGTCGCATTGCCTATTACAAAAACGCTTCCACAGGTGCAGCTCCCAAAACCCAAAGGGGTACGCTTTCACAATAACGGAATTCGAAGGTTAATATTATGATTATTATAATTCACACTCTTGAGTTAAAAGAAAGAATAAACGTTTATTGCAAACGTTTAAGAAACAAAGTAAATACATTTTCATGAATATATGTGTAATATTTCCTAAAGGTGAGCGCCAATCTCTCCCATCCGGAGCGTTGTAGACCTCAAGCATAAAGCCCATATCAAATATGAGTAACGCCTTACCAGTCACAAACAAACGCCTTGAATGGGCCCACCTTTCCATAACAAAACGGTTTGGGTCTAAGTGACAGGAAAGCTGGGACCATTCAAAAACTGTGATCTACGGAACACAAGTATGCCCTCCAAGGAAACGTATGGATTCAACATGATCAGTTTAACCGTTTTTGCAATATGGGATAGAAATTACAAGTAGTTGGATAAAACAATTTACTGTTGGAAGGAACTCATCCTTGTAATTGGGTATATTTAACACAACCATTGTGAGTAATAAATGATTAGGCGAGAGCTCATTTAATTGTTCTGTCTCTGCTTTTATCGTTTCTTCAGTAGGCACTAAGTTGCAACGAGAAAATGCATAAAGGATTTATCTATATTTATTTGTTTGTTTTATATTCACAGAATTTCACACATTTGGAATAATGTTGCGAATTGTTTATTATTAAGCCCAACCATATTTAATGTTTGCCAGAGCAGGCCTATTTGATTTAATTCCCTCCAACTGATTAATGTCTTTCACATTCCTGAGTGTACTACTTAAGTCAGGCTAAGATATTTAAATTTTAATGCTAATATAAATTAGGTAAATCAGGTTTTTTACTATAGTCTCTGCGCTCAAGGAGAGTTTCTCCAACTTCGGTTCAAATGACTCCGCCATCATGTCGCATGCCCAGCGAAATATAAAGAGCCGTGGTGGGGGCCTTTCAAAGCTCAGAAAAACATTTGTAAACCCTTTATTTAGAAGCATGCAGAACTAGAGCCTCTAGCAAACTAGCTACAGCCAGTGACGTAGCCTACACAGACTTTCGAATGCCACAGCCCACAGGCATACACATATAGATAAAGTTGGACTACTACATGCGTTGATATAGAATCATGCCAAAAAAAAATATATTCGGTAATTACTTAAACGTTCTTCAAAAGACAAATGTTATGCAGTTTTTAAAAGTGTAACACATGTACTAGATCAATTTCCTGAGAACAACATTATTTGATTTTAAAACTTGTTTTCACTCCAGAATGCACTGAGGTACAAACACGCCCACAAACATGTAGCGTTTGGGAAACGCCATGGTGCATATTCTCACACTAAATGACTGACAGTATACGTTTCACTTTTCACTTTCTAATATATTTCTGTATATATCAAGATGCTTTAACGGGGTAAATTTTGGGGAGCGAATATGCGTTTTTCGAAGCCTGGATTCGTCAAGTAATTGTGAACAATGAACTGCTGTTGGGGAAGTCTGAGCAATGTTGTAGACAGAGAGTTGGTTGGATAATGACCGTCTTGTAATGGCAATTGAAACTACCAGGAACTGACAAAAGTTCCCTTTTAGTCTGTTGATGATTTACCAAAAAAGTATAATGAATATCACAGATACTGTCCCTGATATGACCGGAAAGATTTGGAATCAACGTCACACTTTTCACGAATCAAACCAAGTCCTTAAATGTTATAGGACTAATGTCTTATTTCAATTTCAACAATTTAAAGAGCAGGCTAAAGAGCAGCTTATGTGTCTCATTTTAAACCTGAATGATGCTCCTTAGGCTAAACATGTCTAAAAAGGTGTTATAAAACTTACCAAATATTGTTTGTATATTGTTTATAAGCCTTAAAACAATGCAGTGCTGCATTGGTGCTGTTATTTTTCTTGTTTGCAATAAGCTAATCAAAAGCTGATCACAGAGGACGTGTTTTTGGTTAAACGCCTGAAGCGAAGCATCAACTCAGCAGCACAACCATCAAAAGCTGTTTGAAACAGACGTCCTGCTAAGCTCCCCACCCCGCGCACTGGGCTTCTCGCTTCGTTTGTCTCCTAGGCTATGGTAGTGGTCCACAAAGCTCGAGCTTGATATGCATCGTACTGCACACCCCTGCTGGCTGCACCGCTGCATCAAAGCATATATTGTTCTAGGCATGGGGTGGACGCACCAATAGCTTTGGAAACGCAGAAACACTTGCCCGCCACTATTGTTGCACATCGGTAAACTTAGTTTCAGCACAATAACAGCACAACCAATGTGCAGCCTTCATGCTTTTATATTTTGACACAATAAAATATATTCAGCGAACTCATCATTTAGGAGTTCACCATCACCTGTTGCAAGCTGTATAGCCTCTGGACCCGTCGCGATAAAAACTGAATTATCCCTGAAGTGAAACTAAAGTATTCCAAGTCCGGAATACAGAATATCCCATCGCACAACGGCAATAATGGTTATTAAAATAATACACAAAAAGTTTGACCAAAGGCTATATGTAACTGCTTGATGTTCTTGTTTAGACTATTTGAGGGCGAAACTCCAGTGTATATTTTTTAATGGAAAAGATAAACCTAATTCAATATGGACTCCTTCCTCGAATAGAGGAATGTGTGTCACACTGTTAAACAAAAAGTGGACGGGTAGGATCTAAGTTCAATGTCTTTACTGTTCAATTGCAGTGCATGCAGCTGCTGAAATGTCCACAATTAGATGTGCATTGTTCATTCACCAAACAACACCGCATAGAGAAAAGGTATTCTCTGTCAGACCCAATCCAGCGAAGCGTTTGACATTATTAAATAATAGAGATGGTGATTTATGTCGTTGTTCAGAAAAAAGAGCCAATTATCCGCTGTTATATCCTGTCATTGAGAGTGCATTAACTCGAATTAGTTGTAAAACAATGTGTATCATATTTTAAGTTAAAAAAAAATAATCCAGCCATTTTGTTTCTTTCCTTGCCCATTGTTTAAAGAATATGCGGTGACATGATACATAATAGAAAGCATAATCGTACATAGTGTTGAAGATAAATGCAATCCCGACATTGGAAGAACATGCTATATCAATGCACACTTTGAGAAAACTTTCTTCGCTGCGATGAATATATGTTGTGTTCCTCTATTATTAAAACACAAAAATAACAGAGTTACTGAGGTACTAAAGCGAGACCTGTTGTCAGACCTAAATCCGGTAGTTGCATTCGAATTATAGCCAAGTGCTAGAGGCCTCCATAGCAACTTGAGTACAGTGGTATATTGTATTTAATAGCACACTGCTATTAATCCATTGAACAGTGGTCCCCGTTCTAACCCAGTCTCTCTATTACGGCGCCAGAATATCTAATCAGTTTTGGGTCGCTCTTTTAAAATGTAAAACCCAACATACATCAAATTAGGGTGTGTCCTAAAACAATTAAAAGGCAGCGATTACGATTAAGTACAAAATTGTTGTAAAAATTAAAACAATTAAGGGATTAATGACTTAATATGAAACAAATTATAACATATCTTAATATAATTGCCAAAGTAAATAACTTGTAAATGAATAGTATCTCCTCTCAAAACACATGTTTGTATGTCTATAAATATTGATTCGAAACAATGGGTGTTAAAAACACAGGATAACTGACAGCCATTAGAGCAAACGCTTGTGTATAGTCTGGTGCGGAGCAGAAAGGAAAATGCGAGCACTCGGAAGGGCTGCAATGAACTGAGAACCTATGAGACGCGCAGAGATGATGGCATGCTGGCTGACAGTGTGTGGTCTATTGAACAGAATGCGCATTTTGGACGCGCAGAGAGACCCCCATCCCCCTGCTTTCCCGCACCTGCATTGGATCAGGGAGTGACTGCCATTCACCCCATTTGAGACAGTTAAAAAACGACATCTCTGACAGTTTTCAATTCAACGAATCTCGCATAGCTGAATCCACCCTCAACAGCCCAAACTACAGCAGAGAAAGACATTACTTAAAGTTGAAAGAAAGTCGTTTTCTTTCAACTGTAGTTACAGTAGTTTGGTTGCTATCAATGGAGAGTGGTCCAATGAAGTGCACAGCGAGACATTTTCCCGCAGAAATAATAACAAAGTAAAAACATCAACACCAGCCTAATAAAATATTATCTTCTTAAAATCAAGAATGCTACCAGATAGTACAAAGGAAAATGTATTAACAAGGCATGTCCATAATGCCTTGCGTTTCTTTCGGATTTCCTTAAAAAACCCTACCCCAAATAAGAATAGGTTTTATGAACATATTCTTTCCCATGTCAATTCTAAGAAAATATTGTATAAGAAGAAACATGAAGAGAATGACATGCCTTATTCACAAATCTAGTACACGTAACGTCATTGATCCGTATCAGTAAATCAGGAGTTTAGATGTAGGATTATAAACCCTAGTTTGGTATCACCACGCGTGCGCAAACTCCACAACCTCGGTTTTAGATAGTACTGTGGGACATATCTCTAGTAATGTATCAAACTATCATCAACACATCTTAACTAGATAATACACATTAGCCTGTAAATATATGATGATAAAATATATAAGTTGTCTCTGTAACCAACTAAAGGATCTGGACACACACACATAAAGATTAGCATGTGATTATGCAGGTATGGTCCTCCTGGATGTTGTGATAATTAGGCCCATACTTTCTCGGAAGCGCGTGTCCTTTCACAAAGACTCAAAAGATCATACCTGAGGGGATTTAGTATGAGCAAAAACATAGCGCGCTTACCACCTGTTGCTCTACAAATGGATACGGCAGCCTCTCAGGGCGGACTGCGGTGGAGCAAAACCAAAGCCTTTTGGAGCCTTTGGGTCTTCTTATACGCCTTCGTTATCCTATATCACACAAAACGATATATTTAGTCGTCAATGTTTTATAATTTTCTTTATTCAAGCAAATGACGGCCGATATCTAAGCATTCAAAACATGGACGCAAACCAGAAATGTTTGAATAGGCGCGCCATTGAGCGTTTTGAGATTCAATCACGCAATTGAAAATAATTTAAAACACTCATCTTTTGTACTTTCTTTGTACTGAGGTGGCCTAACAGAGGGATTTCTTGACTGATCACTGTTCCTCCAAGGAATTGTCAAAGCCTTATATCCCTCATTCAATATATAGAGAACGGAAGTCTTTCAGTAGAAGTCCAATACAAACGCCTTAAGTTCAATAGGTTCATTCGCCTAATACAATTATGTGGGTAGTTCATGACCTTTACCTTATCACAACCGATGGAAATGTAGTCACCCACTCACCTAAGACGTGTTTGATTTCCTTTGCCACGAATGTTTTCTACACGTGTTTGTAATCTATTATAGGTTAAATGCAAATGCTATTAAATGGCATTGATCACAATGTTCTAAATAGGAAATAAAACTAAAATGAAAATATATAGATGAGGCAATGATCAGATTGGTCATTCGCGCAGCAATTAAATAAAAATGATAACCCTCATACACTCGACACAAAAATCCTAGTTTATCAAACATGTTCAGCTATTACAACCAATTCTACACCTTGTATAAATAATTAATTGAACCACTGCTCCCTGACCCCTTGAAAGTCCGGTAGGGACACGTTAGTTGGAATAATACTTTGGAATGAGCCTCGTCAAATATTCATTTAGCGGTTAATGTGAGCTCCTTTCCCCAGAGACCTTGTGTAATAGAAGCTTCCCAGCCTTGGCAAGCCACAGCGTTAATCTACCTCTGCAGTTGGGGAAAAATATTTCAACATCATCAGATTTGAAACGTTATTAAAGTCAAATAATGTTTCATAATCTCGTCGAGAGCTAATTTTGAGACACTTCAGGCAGTATTTTAAGCATATGTCTATCGACCCAATGACATGAACTGTGTGAAATGGTTAATTGTATTTTGATATTTTGGTGAATTTATTTGTATTTGATCCAGTCATTAAGCCGGCTACATTTAGAACAAGGAAGTAAACAATTTCAAACCAGACGAATAGTTGCATTAACATGGAGTGACATTATTGGATAAAGTCATTGCACGCTTTTGTGACCAGAAGGCCTGTACTGGGCTATGTAACAATATTTATTAAGTATTATTTATTTTTTTCGTTCTGGGTTAGAGGGGTTGATCTATATCAATAGCCTACATTTAGTTAACTATCAAAACTAAATAATAATACTGCCGTTCACATGGACCTGCTAGCGTTAATTTTAACACGCACACTTTTGTTTCTGATAATAAGAGGGTAACTTAATTCAAATCAGCATGCTTGTAATAAATGATATGCATGCCACGAAGCGGTTCTAAATACGAATGAAAAATAAAATAAACGAAATTGGGATTGAATGGATAATTGAAAAATATAAAATGAACGACTACCTTGTTGAGAATCTTCTACATTTTGGGCGAATAATCTTCCCCTCAAAGCATAGAGGCAACACATTTTCTCACGCGGAAGTCCATCGTGATCCGGCGCATAATTCATTCCACTAAAAAATAAAAACGTTGTTACATTTAAGTCTGTAATTTAAATATTAAACATTACAAAGTGTAAGAAACAGAAGAATGTGGGTGCACACAGAAGCATTAACGCACCCACCTACGGACCATGAACTAGTTCGTCTTGATTTTTTTTGATTGTTATGATGAGATATGATTTAAGACTTAAAACAAGTTATGATATTGCTATCTTTAACTGTATTGTAAGAAACTGAAATATTACAAAATATGTCTATCCATTTCTTACATGATATCAGTAATAAAACAGCCTAAATGCAATAGGCCTATAAAACATGGAGAATCCAAACCAATTCAGTATGAATGGATTAAACGATAAATAAAATCAAAACTCATACAATTTCAAGTATCCAAATTTCCAAAATTTATTCATTTCAAACTGCATATTGAAAAAACTCAGCTGAAATTGTAACTGTTATAATAATGATATTAGTTCAAATATATACATGGAGTGTTGGCAGCTGCGGACAGGCCAAATTTCAAAATACAACTACGGGAATGAAATTTGAAATAAAAACTTAAAATATCACAGTAAATACACATACATTGTACAAATCATTAGAAAATAAAGAACACAAACGTCATACCTCTAACAGATGAAAAGTGGGAGACAAAATATAAATTAACAAGTAGCCTATGCTTAACCTGTAAGGAAAGGTTTCTGCGTATTCATTGTTTTTTATTATTAAAATTGTTTAGTACCAATGACCGTCAAGGAGAAATGTTTACCTGCTTTGATTACTCCCTCTATTCAAATGTTTGCAGTATTAGGAGCATTTTTGTATCTATTTCAATTCTGCCATTGTCTTTTCTGCAGAATAGTTGTTTCTAAAAATTTAACCTCTTGCAGTTTACAAACATTACATCTGATTGTTGTTTCTTTGATAAATACTGTACAAAAGGTGATTGCAATAATAAAACATCTGATTGAGACTCCCACTTTCTAATTTCCAAACTCGTTCACCATTGAAAAACTTTTGCAGAGTTCCTACCGTTCTTCTAGAACTTTTCTTTAGAATAGAAAGGAAAAAAAGGTTTGTGTTCTTCCTTGAGTTCTATACAACTTTTCCCTCCCCACATTTTCTGTACAAAAATAGTCCAGAGTAGTCCAGTATCTCTTATAAAAGTTCATTTACATATGTGATAATGGGAGTGTGCCATTAATCGTCGTGCCGGGTACAGATGTGCTCTGGTAATGTTGGGACATATGGAGTCTGCTCTGGGCAGTCTGCTCCGCCACCTCAGCTCCCGGTAAGTACATACTGATCATGTCCCGAAGGTCTCCCGTCTGACACGGAGCACCCCTGGAGTGAGAAGACGAGGTAACAATAGGGGGGCTAGAACTGGACTCTGACTTGACCACTGAACCCATGGAGCCCAGTGTCATTCCAGGTGTGCTCTGCTGTGAGTAGGACATGCTATACGTTGGGGATCCATTCATGTAGGTCTGGGAGCTAGTCATGGAGTTGTACTGAAGTGCGCTCATGTCATAGCGGTGCATTGGCTGCATCTGCGCGGTGTTGTGGGCGTTTAAACCAGGGTGCTGCCCATAGCCAAGCTGCTCCTGCATCATTCCATAACCTCCATTCGTCCAACCGTTCATATGTGCGTAACTGTCCATCCTTTGATTAACCCCACCACCCAAGCCTCCCCCTACACCCACTCCCGCGCCCATGCCATTGCCGCCCGGCGCAAGAAGCCCACCTGGCAGAGTGTACTTGTCCTTCTTCATCAACGTCTTGGTTTTCCTCCGGGGTCTGTATTTGTAATCCGGATGTTCCTTCATGTGGAGAGCCCGTAGACGCTTCGCTTCGTCAATGAAAGGTCGCTTTTCGCTCTCGGATAGAAGTTTCCACTCGGCCCCAAGTCTTTTGCTTATTTCCGAATTGTGCATTTTGGGATTTTCCTGAGCCATCTTTCTTCGTTGTCCCCTCGACCAAACCATGAAGGCATTCATAGGTCTCTTGACTCGGTCCGGACTGTTTTTCTGGTTGTTTCCAGATGAATTTGAATTCCCCGTACCCCCAGAATTTGTCTGGGGAGCGGGGGGTTTCAGTTCAGTTTCCATCATGTTATACATCATAAACAGATTTCTTTTAAACTTGTCGAATCAATGAACAAAGTCCAACCCAAAGAGTTACCTTGTCGATTTCAGTAACTTCGCAAAATAGTAAACGTAGTTTTGCCTTAGGTCCTGATGAATCCACAAACTTCTTTCTTGGTCTCAAAGAATCAACAAACGAGTACTTTTCCCTCTTCGCCAGAACCTTGACAACTCCTGATACTTTTTGAACAAGTTAATAGACAACCATTCATGTGATGAGGGCTGTCAGGGAATAAATGCCTTTTTACCTGACCAATCACAGAGCGACTGTTCACTCGACCAGGATTGTGTCTTTTATTTAGCATAAAGGGGCGGGGTTACTCGCGGTCAGTGGTGGAGCACTGAAGGCAGAAGCTGCTGTTATCAACCAATAGCAGCTATATTGCAAGTGCTTAGTGAGAACATTTTACCAGGATTGCAAACTTAAAGTGCTTCCTACTGAACATTGAAGGAACACAAGCTCCAGAAGTTATGCAGTAGGATACATTCATTATGTTTCTAGGTATCAGAATATAGAACCAATTTAACTTTTTGAATTGAACGTCGATCTTTTATTTTAATCCAAAATTGAAAAGTTGCTGAAAATAATTCTTGACATTTTAAAACGCAGTAGATATTGCATATTTACTGAATCAGTGTTGATGTATAGTTACACTTTGTTGTATGTTTGTTATTTGCAGGCTATGTTGTGATTCTTGTAACGTTAAACAATTCAAAACCGGTGCAAACAAATAAAAAAAGCATATCTAAAACATACAGCATACATAATTTAACTTATTGTCATCATAGTAACAGTTGTATTAATACCAGTTCTAAAATAAATATTGTGGTTAATAGGGTATGTCAATTGGGATTACGCGTTTCTTTATTACTAATTTGGCCATATGATAGGCCTGTAAAACTCCTACATGTAACTAGTTTGAGTTTAGTTAATTTTTTTATGAAATATGTATGTTTAGCTGTTGCCTTGCTTTTGAAATGTATGTTTCAATTGAACTAACGTTGAAAGTCAAGAGAAAGCAGAGACCTGCCCATCTCAAAAAAACGTTTGTTCTTATTGTTGTTACTACATCAGCCGCACAAAATAATTGATGTCACTACATGTAACTTCCATTCCATTCAAATATAATTGATGTTTCAATTTACTTAAATATTAAAAATGATGTAGTAATAAAGGTACTCATGAACATGACCAAGAGTGGTCACCACTTCAATGCTTGTCACTCAAATAATTTTCAGGTTATAAACTCATAACTTAACATTTGGCATTAGTAAAACCAACAGGCTTCATGAAAGTTTAAAATAGACAAACTACTTAGTTAAACAAACATTGTATTTTATGATAACGTAATGGACACTGTGAGGTACAAACGGTAATTGTCAGTGAGACAAAATACAAGCCTTTTATGTGTCCATTAAAATCACGTGTTAATGCATTCACACATAGTCTCCTAACATATATCCATAAAGCTAGTGGCCACACCAACACCCGAGACACGTTGTTACAGGCCATCAGCGCCGTCTGCTGGCGAAAGTGACAATAGCAAATGGCCAATACATATATTAACATTTAAATGTCATGGAACACTGTTATAGTGTCATTTAGATAGTTTGTTTTATTATCAATTTTAGCAAAAACATGTTTTCTATAGGCGAACAAAAATACTTATTTTAATTATTTATTTTTTATATTCAGGCTTATGGTCAGACGGTGGTCCAATATTCTGCAGATGCTGGAAAAAACATCAAACAGGCATCTAGACTATTGAAAAACTCGACACTGAATATATAGCATTTTTAAGACACATCATTTTGATACATTGCTTACAAAGATTGACACATTTAACAGCTTGGGCTATAACACGCTTCTAACATTCATTTCTATGTTAATTGAAAAGTTATATGCCGCTTTGGCACATTACACCAAACCAAACATACTAGTCTTTGACATTTCTTTACCCCTATATTAAAAAGGTTGCAATTTTAAGTAATTAGGTGAGATTTGAAGATACACGGAACCAGGCTATAACGCAAGTTAAACTGTTCGCTCCTCCATCTGCATTTGACTGTGTTCCCCGCTATTTGTAATCTTCTTATGATAATGTAAAAAAAGAAACAGCAGTGGGTCTGCAATCTTGAAAAATACTTAACATTAAATTCGCCTCTATACGATAGTCAATTAGCAACTTATTTGACAATTAACATAAATGCGAGTAAACACCGTTTTACCACTCTTTAGACCAAAACCACTCTTTATTACCTCACAGAATTATCCAAATAACAGATTTATAAATAACGCTCGACTGGGCAAAAGGCATGATAGAAAATGTGGCCCAGAGTCTATTTTGTTTTTAAACTTGAATGAACAACAGCAATTTCTAATTCAGTTTTTAATTATTAAACATCCATTAAATCCAGTATTAGTCAAATCAACATCGTAAAGGACGTGCAATTAAATTATAACTGTCTTTGTGGTCAATTCTAAAGCACCTTTATAGAAAATGTAGTTACGTTTTACTCCCTTTTAAAAGTGACAGCTGACCCAAAACGAAATCAAGAGTGACAAAATTGCTCTAACCATTACACATTGTCGCATTACACAATACTCAATGAAAGTCCATATTTACTCAACATTATCCAAAACAATCAGCAGGGATATCACTAATTGGATATACTATTTTATGTAAAAATTGATATTCTCGAAAATGAGAGAAAGAGCAAAAGGAAGAGAGAAGCAAAGTAAGAATGAGACTTAAGGTAAAAACATTAATAGAATAAGCTTCGCGTTATTGTCCACTAGGGGCCGTGCCAGTGATTGGATAGTAGTACGGCAAAGAAAATATTACCACATGAGCATTTAATATACAGTACATAAAGCCTAGGAATTTTGCAAGGAACTTGGGGAAAGTAAGATAAGAAAAACCTAAGACATAACACACACACACATTCACACACGTATATATATATATATATATATATATATATATATATATACCTACTTACACACACACACACACACACACACACTCGACCAGAATAATCTGCAAAAGAGGAAAGCCAGTAGGCCTGCAAAAGATACAAATCAAAAAGCATTCAACTGATATGCCTAATTAGAAAATCTACTTGAAATCTAATGCTTGCTAGCGTTGAAGGAGCTTAGAATTATGCCCGACACACCAATGGCAAAAAAAACACGAACCACTGGAGCTCATAATACGATACTCTATCACACTGCTGAGCACTGTACACGCGCATGCTGCTTTTCACTTTCCCCGGACCACTCTTGACCGTAATGCTACTTACGTGCCAGTTTGGGTGTTGTCCTCATCTTTGCGTGATTGGCAGAAACGAGAATTGAACAGTATCTGTCCAATTCAAGAACCACCCTTCAGCCGCCGGAGATCTCGGTTTCTGCTGGACTAAAAACAGCGCTCTGCTCACCCGGCATTACTCACATTTTACTAGCGGTAGTCCGCAGATTTCTCGTGGAGCCAGGGCTCCAATTCAGCGTAAGTGCTCAGGCTCCTCGCTCAACGCTGGTCCTTTGCTCGCTACCCCTGCAACAAGAAAAGCCGTTTATGGCTACACACAATCTGAAAAGGGGCCGATTTAAAAAGAGAAGAATGCATCAAGAACAACAAAAGTCAGTTATACCAAGTCAGTTTCAGCACCCCCCTCCACCCCCACCTCACACCGCACATAATGAGAAGGAACAGCTTTATATTTTTTCAGTGGGTATTCAGAGATAATTTGAAGCCATTGTTTCTGGTACAGATGGTTCTTTTTAATACAATAACACTGCTCTTTGTGAATTCAACCCACAATAAAAATCTATAGCGTTCTTTTCAATAACCATTTTGTTCTCTCTTGTATAGGGCCAACAAAAGCTGCGGTAAGGTAATGGGCTTGGTTTATTGAAAGACTTAGAATTGGAATTGGCTAAAGATTTTTTCCCCCTTTGCAGAAATAACACTTCACTGCAATAGGAAGGGAAATTTCATTGGTAGAAGGAAATGTATAGTTTGGCGATGAACGTTAATAATATTATCTTCATAATTTTTTAAACAAAAGAATCCCCATACCGTCTTTCACAAGATGATTTTAACTTGACTGGTTAAACCCTTAAATGTTGCATAATAAGTTGGTTTAAATTTATAATTCAGTTTTGAGATGACGCCATTAGTAAAGATAGGAGTAATTACGATAAGAGCTAAAGGAGTTAGAAAGAGCATTGGGAAGCAACAAACGTATTGCATGTCACAGATCGTTGGGCTGAATTTTTTCTCCATCACCCAAGTTTTCGCTTTGGCCTGTCAAGGCCTTTATCACACCAGGGAACTAAAAGAGGAAAGAGGATTCTCAGAACAAAAAGTCTTAGCATTGAAAGTGGCTCTATGTGGACTTTTTCTATAGGAATGACTCCCTTCCATCACATCGCTCTAAACTGTGGCTGTCATCCACTCCAGTGGTAGCTCAGGCCCTTTCTTCCCATAGAACATGGTTCACCACTAATCTGTAAGGTGATGCAAAAAATGGGCGAGACACAATTACTTCAATCAAAATGCTACTCTTGTTAATTGGCTTGTAAGGTGCACCCAAGGAAAGGGAGGGAGTAGATTATGCATGGCCCTCTAATAGAAACAACCAAAAAAATGTAATCGGTTGATAGGATTATTGTTGACTGACAAAATGTTCCCCTGAAGCAGATTCATTTTAAATCAGCACAGCACAGAGTAATCTGAAAATGTCTTTCTCGAAACTCACTTTCAAAGAACTTTCATTCCTCCCCATTGAGGCCCAAAGAAAAGTATCTTGGCTTTAGGTATTATTGTCAAAAGGATTACCAGATTTACTATTAGTAATATGCTTTGCCACAGATCAGTATTATTCACTTTTTTTAACAATCAATGTAAAATGAATCATAAAATTAACATTTGGGGGATTTTAATTAACAACTATATTGGTAGGGAAATTATAAATGTTACAGCTCATTGTTTTCAAGGAAGAGTCTTGCAGCTGGACTGAGAGTGTTCACTTAGAAGTGTGGAGCATCACAGAATGCTAATGCATTTCAGATGGAAAACTGGGTATTCATATCTGCAACCCTGCAACATGGGCTTTTCATTTCCATATGCATGAAGCCACTTTTGTTGCGTTTGTTTTGTGTGCATTTATTTTACACAAGCAAAGCCTAATAGGAGGATGACATTCAAGACCTCGTGCTTTTCTCTTTAAGGTAGACACTGAATTTGTAATTAATGAGAAAGTAGTCCTCCAAAAGCACATAAGGCCAGAGAGCTGTCAGTCATGTGTCAGATTGATCCCTCATGTGAACTTCCATGGTAATGAATAGAGAGTGTATGGCCACACACACATTCACTCTCAAACACTCACAAAGACCGGGGCTCATGGTGGACGGACCCTCGTCAGTTTACGGGCTAAATACACAGCGCTCACTGCATAAAATCAATTGTATGTGATTAAGATAGCATCATCAATAACTGGTTGATAGGTGATACATCATATATGTATATAACAGATATATCCTGGCGCTACTCATACACAGCAGACATTAAGTTGTTATTTACAGTATATTCCTTAACAACAGAAAAACAATGCACGCTCCCAGGTCATTTCTGTAAATTTGACACGTCAAATTTAAAGACTCTGAAATTCATCAACCAATCAAGTATGGACACAAGGACCGACCATCCATGAAATCACTATTATAGTTTGAACCATATTTCGTTTTTTCTTTTATCTCTCATATGACTGCTTCAATGTCTATTCCACTATAAATGGTCGGTCCGTACATTTACATAAAAGTTATTTCACAGACACTTTTCTACAAAGCAGATTAATTAGTGCATAGGAGTCATTTGTGGGAATTGAATCCACCACCTGGGCATTGCAAAGACCATGATATACCAACGGAGCTACATAATGTTTAAAATCAGTTACTGTCACACAGAAAGAAAAAGGTACTATAAAGTAATGTACTACTTACCATACTGCACAAATCACATTGATGTAAATCCCTTTCCAGTTTTTCATTAATATAGAGTCTAACTGGGGAAGACACACTTTCTCCTACACACAAATCCACACACATGAACCAGAAATGATTTAGTAAAAATGTTTTTCTTACTAACTCAGCCAATAATCCTATATGTAAGTTTTTCTTGAACCCTTACACTAACCTTAACCAAAATTTAACAAAATTTTACTTTAACGTTTTTGCTTGTATGTAACCTTACTAACCCTTAAGTCTTAATGCCTAAACTTAACTCTAAGTCTAAATCTAAACTTAATTTGAACCCTCATTCCATTCCTCAACTAGACCGACCAACATTTTCCCAAAATGTCCTCACTCAAACAGCGCAAAACTCATACCAGTCCTCCACAACGTAATAGCAATTCACAAAACAACTCTCTCCCATTTTCTTTAATTACCAATTTTTCCAAACCTCAATCCTAAACCTAAACCTTACCCCAACCTTAACCTAAATAACATAACAACTTTTATTCCAAAACCAGAACTCAGTGCTAACCCTAATCCTACACTTAACCCTGACCCAAAAAGAACCCTGACCTGTCCTAATTTTTTATTTTACTATCCGTGTAGGGACCATAAATATTATTCCCATAAGCATCACCCGTAAAACAACAACCTTACCTTATCCACAGACATATACATTTAAATATATGTTATCATTATATGATATGTTATCATCACAGAAAAACACAACTGATAATCATTCACTGTACGTTTACAGCACAATGACCAAACACCTGTACTACACTTTGACAAACTGTAATAATAGTCATAAGCGGTATCAATGCTGACAATCCCATTCACCCCACAAAGATTTGGGGCAATATATACTGTTATGACTCATGACCTGATGTAGTTCTACTGCTATAGCTATATGCCACTGTCAAGGCATACTAAGTGATTATCAGCATTTTCCCTGACACAGAAGCCAATGCTAAAACTATTCAATTGGAAATAATCTCTAACAAATTACGAATGTTATATTCATGGTGACATACTGGATCAGAATATACAGTGAACTCATACGAAAAAAAAGGTTCCAAAAGCATTTTCATCTTAAACTGGCTTGAACCTGCTGAACCAATTGAAATTGTTAAAGACACACACCACATTGGAAATATCTGTGTAACAACAATAGCAGAAAATAGATGGTAGTCTCATCAGGTGACAGAATACCTGCACTGTAAAAACACATAACAGATAGATCTAAGTGGCAGAAATGGTGATACGTAAACCAGACGGTTACTCTCACCATCAGACATACCAGTGGTTTTGTTTACTGGCCAATATGAATTAAAATAAAGCTTTGCTTCTGCTGACTGCACATCATTATCCATGAGACTATAATCCCAGTAGCAAATCCTATAGCTTCCAGAGCCAGGGCCCTTTGTTTGGGATTACTGACTGTTTAGCCTATAACAAAAAGAAATGAGCCGTTCAACTCATCCTCTGTAATTAAGTGTAGAGAGTCATTTAGTGACAAACCAAGACACCCAAACCATATGGTATGATACCTTTTAGACACTGGCCACATCATGTACCAGACAGTGATTCCCGGAAGCTGAAACTAAACTGGATGTCAGCTGCTGCAGTGGTTCTTGACCTCTCCTCTGGGACCCTCAGCTGTTCCATGTATTTAAACTATTCCATGGACTCCTAATTCAAAGTGTCCACCCATATTCAAGCTCTTTATTTGTAAATCTGCTGAGATGGAGCTAAAACTAAATTGTGAAACGGCTAGAGGTCCAAGAGAGGTTTGAGATACACCAGCAAATATATTGAGCCGACTATACAATACGATATAATTAATGACAACGTGCTTAACGGTTTCTCACCCAGAAGGAACCCAGACGTTACATTCTGAAAATTTGCACATTTTAGATAAAAGTGGGCAGGTAAAAAAAAATATTGCAAACAAGGCACCAGGAATTTTTGCATTTATTGACATGGACATGTATTTTCACTTAAAACTATTTAATAATGGTAAGCATAACATTTGTAACACAACCAGGATACAGCACAGTTCGCCAGTAGGATTACCACAGGCCAGCGGGACCTAAAGTGGAGTCTATCTAAGCTTTTGACCATATCCTCCATTTGGGAAGAGCTCCAATCTAAGGAGATGGGTATGGCGGGTAGAGGATGCTGGTGTGGGGGAGACACCAGGCAGTGTAGGTGTGGAACACATGGCTCCCTTCAGTCTGGTAGGCAAGCCTGGCTGGCGCCATCAGCATGAAGCGTTAATCGCAGTCCAGGACGGAATAGGATAGGCCTCTCTGATGCTCTCAGGCCAGGAGCATGCAGATACAAGTATGCTCCAGACACAGGAGTCTGGACCACCATCTGACAGGGCTGAGCTGCCTTTGATAGAGGTGGAAATATTTGTTTTGAAGGCCGTCCAGGGCTCTGAGTCAAAATGGCTATCTTGTGGTGGACTTTGTGACAGCCGGGGGAAAATCTGGAAAAAATAAAGACAACTCCCTTGCTACCCCACACACGTATATACACACACACACATACGCACACACACACACACCCAGAGAGAGACAGACAGACACACACAAAATAATGAGGTAAGAGGCTTAAGTGTAATTTAGTATCCATCCAGAGAAAAATACCAATGCTCACTATCATGTTATAAATTTGCCATTTCAATTATGGAATAAAACATTTCAGAGATTCTCCATAAATTGGTAATTTTCGTGACCCATCAATTGTCCTTTCATGTGTACTGTACATATCTATTGACAGGAGAAATGTGACTATTTGAAAGCACTAACTCCCCTAAGTGTGTTTCATGACTGGAAAATATATTAAAACTAGCTTCTGAGGTTTAGTAACTGTATGATGGGAAATAAAGCAGTATTTTCTATTTCCTGAAAGGTTTCTGTTATGGAGTTAAGAGGTTTCCTACAGATAGCTATGATAGGCGATCATACATTTTGGTCCCTGAATAAAGAAACACTACAAATGCATCAAGTTGAAACTGAATGAGGTGGCACATGAAAAAAAAACGCAGAAAAGGACTCATACCAACACAGTCACCGACCTCATGAAAAAAAACGCAGAAAAGGACTCATACCAACACAGTCACCGACCTCATAGAAATCATTTACAAAAAATTATGTCTACAACAACTAATTTACAAAAATAAAATTGATAATAAAAACTTTGGGCAACGAATGCCATTATCGATTAATTGGCTCTACACGGGAACCAGCAAAAAAGTACATTTTGAAAGATGCTTCATTTACACCGAAGCAATGTCGCGCACGACCAACATTTACAAATTTAACAAAAATATTGTTGCACAATTTGCAAAGCAGACCTCATGGCACTGGAGCAGGACTGTAATGCATGAGCATTTAAAGTGAAAACGCATTGTAACCGTGATGACAGAAGATGAACAGTGCTGAACATGGCAAGTAAATATAATACAAATGCGTTATTCGAATTCATTATAATTTGTATTCATGGAGTTAAGTTTTTAATTGAGAAATAGTTCATCTTGAATTCATGGCTGTGTTACTGTCAAGGTTTTCACCAACAAACCGGTTATCTACTTGAGCACGTTGAATTTGTGTGTAGTTGAGCAGCTCAAGCTAGCTAACCATTCGCTACGTTACTGATGAATTAACCCGTTAGTGTCAAATTTGGCGAGTTATATTTCTCCACAACGGAAATGTTGAGGCATTTGAATGCGTTCAAAGTTCCCTTAACATTTACAGTATGTCAGTAAAGTCAACATACTTTCAACCAACGTCATGTCATCCCGGAATGCTTTTCCAACAATCTTGAACATATAATTATAACCCTTTAGTTTTTTAACTGGTTAGTTGTAAGCCATATAAAGAATACAATGACATAATCATGTGATCTGAGTTGAAAAAGGGCCTTGCCCTGTAAGAGTCTTTTAGAAGAGTGCAAGACTGAGAAAAGTGATTCAGCGAGAGAGAAAGTAAGAGGTAGAGAGCGAGAAAGACAGAGAAAAAGACAGATAGAGAAACAGAAAAAGATCACACTGTGGGAACACACAAGAGACAGTTACCTCTGCCATCAGACTGCCCGTGACTTGACACACATTTCTCAGTTCCTTAGCTTTCATACCCCTTCTTTAAACACTAGTTGTAGAATTTCACAACTAGCTCATAAAGGCCAGTAGACCACGGGAAGATAAATAATGACCGTTTGCCTGTCTGTGAAGAGCAAAGAGAGCCTTTGACTTTAGGAGGCCTGCGACATACATTCTCACCATTAGGAATGGCAGGAACTCCATGGGAAAGACCTCAATGTGCTGTAAGCGATCCTTTAAACGCCACCATAAACGACGCATGGGCGGAGGGGATATACAGCAAGTGCATGCAACAGTTTGCAACATCTGCCTTCCTGTGTGTTGTGTGTGTGTGTGTGTGTGTGTGCGTGTACGTGCCAGTGCTGGAGAGCACTTAGCTGTCATCTTGTTACCACCCACTGTTAACATCTGCCATGCTTAACGTTGCCATGTAACTTGCTGGTACAGCAGATACTGGCTAATAGAATCAAATGATCAGATCCTGCCAACCCTTATCACGTTACATGCATGCATTTCATAATGACACCATGAGCAGATTTTTATTATTAGATAATTATCAATCTCGAGTAAGCTTGAGGCAGATAGACAATGTAAACACACTGCTCCCGTAAGGCTTGCCTTTGTTTTTGTAAGTAATCCCTTTTTTATTACATCACATTTGTAATCAATTAGTAACTAATATCATGTTAGCTACACTTTATGGACAGTTCCTACCTTTTGAGTGCTGAATATCATTTCAGCAGTTCATTATCATACGAAAAACCTAAATAGGTAATGATTTTGCAGGTCCCAGATTATGTTTGGAGCTGGAAAAATATGCTATACCTTCAACCTGCCTAGTATCATCTATCATCTATTTTGATTACTCCCAGGGCTGAGCATTGTTTTAAGCCTTGACCAGACCTCAACCTAACCAGTAATGTTTACATTTAAGTTTAGTAAGGCCAGGACGTATAGACTAACATAGGCATAACGTAGCCATGGTTTATGCAAAAATACGGAACAACTTTGTGTCATTTAAACGCCCAGCCATGACCTTATTCTGTTGCTGCAGTTAGGCAATAGCTTTGCGTTTCATGTATTTAAATCAAATGGCAACTCTAGGTTCATTCTATTTCTATAAATTGTTCACTATTTGAGCATGATGCTTTCAGCTGAAGTGAACCTTCTTGTCAATAAAGTTTCACTGCAGTATTTGCACAATTCATATTAATGCTTTTACAGGTGCTAATATTAAACAATGACAATAGCGAAGCATCAGCCCTACTTTGAGCAGTAATACACTGACTAGTCAACCAAGACACAAGACCCATCTCTGTTATAATGCAATTGGAAAAGAAAGAGGTCTGTTTCTAGGTGAGTTTGTGTGGGAGTGCAAAAGGCCGGGAACGAGGGACAATGACAGCTGTCTGTCTGTCTCTGACATGGCATTGTTGCTCAGGCATTCAGGCCAAGACCTGACACACATACAAGATGCAGGCCCAACTACCCCCAATCCCCCCATTGATGTTTGCGCAAAATCAATAAAAATGATCTTGGAGTCCATATGCCATTTGGCAGCTCCATCTTGTGGCGTCTTCTTTAGAATATAGAGGCCATACTGTACAATGGAGTAGCCGAGCGCATGTAATTTGTCAGGCTAATCTCCAGCACTCTTACATTGATTTTCCCCCCTCCTTAGCCTCTAGACATCATGAACAAAAACTAACTTAGTCATATAGTGTGTTAATGCACGGGTCACAATAATGTCCATTTTCTTGCCCTCAGGTAATTTCAGGACTTCTTTAGATTTTTTTCTGAAATAGTTTTACAGGTCACTGTCCTTTTACTTTGGAAAGTAGAGTTGCACAAATCTTTGCCTTACCACAAACATGAAAATACATCCATTTGTTTGAAATCAGTTCTTTGCCGACTAAACATAACTTGCACACAATTATGTGTAGTAAATGTATGTTTCATATTATACTACAGAGGGAGTACACTCCATTAAAGACAAAGTTTGTATTATGTTATTTTAATTATTTATTATTGAAATGGCCTAGCTACATCCAACCTGAGAATGCTCAACATCGCTGTGAGCAAATTTCTTATATCCAACAAAAGTACTCAGTCCTGAGTAAAGTATTCCATTCTAAAGAGCTTGTGGGCTATCTTAAGCCTACCTTTTTAACTCTAGTATCCATGATGGATTTAACTCTGTAATGGATTTAACCCTTCTCCTATCATCAATCAAACTGAGAAACTGCTCTAGATGGTGATGGCGATGAAAATGTTTTGGTTTCGTTTGCCTTTAGATTACAATCCACCCCTGAAGCGGAGTTACACGTTAAGTGGATGTCCTACATACAGTGGCTGGTGTGACACAAAACATACTGTTATACACATGCCACTCAGAACAATGGCTCTCACGTAGCATGACAACGTGCCACAGCACTAAGCCTATTACTTTCCTCTCCATCCCAGTTGTCTGCTCAGAATGCGACATACCAATAGGGGTGGCCGTCACTATCAGGAACCCTATGAAATAATCCAAACACATCCCCTGCACTATCACAGGAAACACACTTTGAATCTGTATTTTTGTGTTGTTTGCCAAAAGTATCGTTTACATCGAAGCTGGAAGAGGAAAAGAAACCCCTTGTGGTGTGTGTGTCACACACTCGCTTAAAGGCTTTACTCCTCATGCGCTTATCTGCTCCGGTCCAATGTATTTCTTATCGAAGAGAGTGAGGGAAGCCTTCTGACAATACTGCTGTTATCATATTTCTTCAGCCGAGTCCCTGTGTCATTCAGCAGTCAGATGGCCTCCAGTTTGATTGATGGATGGGCTTCCCAACAAATAAAAAGGGGATCAACAGCTTTGCACCTTTCTCCCCATCGGAGACCCGAATGAAACATTCCTCTGTAACAAAGGCGGGATTACGGATGCATTAGCTCTCCATCGACCACGGCCTCCTGCTCCTGTCAATACTTTGCACATAATAACCTGAAGCAATGATAAGGAAACAAAAGGAAGGCAAGATAGGAGGCGGATGGGAAAAGAAATCAATAGGAGTGAGGGGAAAGTTTTTGTGTCTCAAAGACACACTGTTGGGCCCGGGGAAGATTTTTCTCGGACGAGGCAGTGGGATAATGGCCCCTGACATGAGGACAATAAGCCCTCCAGGACCATCGGGGGACTGTTGGTCGGTCGAATGGCTTCGATAGAACCTGAGGAACACTGGGCGGTCCGGCACAGTCCTCTCAGCCCCAACACATCATGTACACAACACTGAGGACCGCAGGGCCCTTAGCCCCTA
>JACXGK010000934.1:28782-36282 GCA_016801125.1 Novumbra hubbsi
ACACATCATGTACACAACACTCAGGGCCCTCAGCCCCAACACATCATGTACACAACACTGAGGACTGCAGGGCCCTTAGCCCCTACACATCATGTACACAACACTCAGGGCCCTCAGCCCCAACACATCATGTACACAACACTCAGGGCCCTCAGCCCCAACACATCATGTACACAACACTCAGGGCCCTCAGCCCCAACACATCATGTACACAACACTCAGGGCCCTCAGCCCCAACACATCATGTACACAACACTCAGGGCCCTCAGCCCCAACACATCATGTACAGAACACTCAGGGCCCTCAGCCCCAACACATCATATACACAACACTCAGGGCCCTCAGCCCCAACACATCATGTACACAACACTCAGGGCCCTCAGCCCCAACACATCATGTACAGAACACTCAGGGCCCTTCTGTTAGCTTGTACCGTTATGCAACATGTCTTTCAATTAATCACTGGTGCACTGAGAGAGGAAGCACATAGCTCTGCATAGTGTCTGACTGTCTTTCAGAATATATCAATGTAATTCAAAACAACATTTATTTTGAAAGCGCACTTTCAATGACAAACACATTCTAAGGTGCTTCATGGGGAAAAGTACATTTGCCAACCGCAGTGAGTTTTAAGGAACACCTCTACAAAAAGGCATTCAGTCATGAATAAACATTATGGTGGATTTGTTGGTTCACAACCTTAGAGAGGTTACATGGCGCTAATAATTGGACAAGAGGAACTAACGGTAATTGTTTTTATTCCTAAGTAATTAATTTCCCTCCTGTTTTACTAACCCATCATATGTCTGAGGTGGTGAGGTGCAGACAATAAAGAAAGAAAGTAATAAAGAAAGAAACAGAGAGAGCGAGGGGGTTCGGTGCTGGAAAATTAATGAGAAATTAAAAAAGAAGCCTATGCATGTTCTGTCTGCAGAGGGCTGTCACACAAAGACACAATAAACCATCAGAACAAACAGGCACTTACAAAATAGCCCAGAAACAGTGAGCAAATTCAATTACAGAAGTAATTAGAAGATATAGGGTAAGGCTGCCTTTTGGGACTGTGCCAGAAAACATGAATTAATGGGAGTGAATAGGAGGAGGCTGCACAGGTAATTAAGAGGCAATCACCTATGTCAATGAATACCTAAGAAAAAACACAAGATGGAAAACTATTAATTCAGTGATCAAAAATATTTTGAAGATGATTAATACAGCCAATTCATTTTAAATGACGAATTTGTGGAAAGATAGCAAGACAATTGCCCATGACGTTGGCATTGTGGCATTTATATTGCTAATTAATTTTTTATAATTTGCAGAGGCATTTCAGAATTATCTGTAAAACAGCAAAGGCAGCATTTGGCAAATATTGTCTGTACTGTTTGACAGTGGTTGCAGTACTTGCACTGGCAGAGATCGTATATAAGACAGTCTTCAAACTGAGACAATTTCATGCAAAATGGTAAAAAAATTAAATGTCACTTCAACTTCTCTTATCATTCATTAGTGCTTCTCCTAATGAGACAATAGCAGCAATTACATTACCAGATAAGAATAAAATAAATAATAACTTTGCTGATTTCCCTCCCATGGGGGAAAATATCGTTTCCTCCTGATGAATTTTGTATCACCACACACTGCGTTGGTAAACTAATTAATCCATTGACAAAATCCCCAAAGATGAAAAGCTTGAGCTCCATAAAGAGGTAATAGACAGCGAAAATGAAAGTGAGTTGCGGATTAAAAAGAGAATTAGGGTAAATAAACAACAAGAGCTGGTATTTCTTAAGCCAACACAGTGCAAATTGTGAACATATCGGCATTCTTCGAATGGTTCCTAGTATTCTTATTAGTTATCCCATTTTATGTAAGAATGTGTTATACTCCAGGAACACTGCCTGTAAAGTTACATTCACACAGGGCATAGGAGAAATTACTAGACTAAGAACCTACATTTTGAGCTCTATTCATTCATCAGCACCTGATATTCAAGCACATACATTGAAGGAAAACACCTAGCAATGAAGCATCAAGGCACTCCTTTAATAGCAAACGTAGAAATAATTTAGGGTCAAGCTGTAGTCTTATCATTTTCACAATATCTATCATTCTAAGGAAATAAATGGGGACCAGGCAGGGCTTCAAATGAGATGAATTTTAAGTTTAAGATCTGTTGCTTTTCTTTTTGTAAAATACAAGATTTCCATATACGAAATTTACATATTCATATGGGTTAGCGTTTATAGCCACTTTATGACAAATGTGAGAGGAAATTTCCACTTAATATTATCAGCAATGATGATCTGGGGTCATAAAAGCCCAATAGCCTGAAGTGGATGGATAACACTAATATGCTTTCACATTTCAATGGAGAACTAGTCTCTTATTTACAGCTGAAGGTATATCATTTACTGTTGAGTGTAGCGAGAAAAGTGGACGGACGTAAACTGGCCTTCAGAGTTTATCATCATTGCCTAGAGCTGCATGCTAAAAGGCCAATTATCGCTTAAATGGAGTTAAACCCAACGATGGACTGTCACGATCAACATTCTATTTAGTTGCAGTCAAGTCATGAGAGAGCATCGCTCTGAACCAAAGACCCCAAAACAAACTTAACTGGAAATGTGATTAGTGTTTTAAGTATCTGAATCATCAATGATCAAACATGGTATTCCATTTCAGAACAGTCATGTGAGGCAGAGATTATACATGTGGTCTGGAGGCTTAAACGATTTAGCCAATTATGAACGTTATCTAAAACTCTTTAATTTCCTATTCAGCTCTCTATAGGGGTGTCACATTTGTCAATGATCTGTGATTAAACCCAGATTGCAACAACATGAAATCTGTCACATCTGGTGGCAGGGAGACCTGAGATCTTAACAAAGTAGCAAGGAAGGATCCAAACTTTCCCTCTTTAGCCTTGGCATCCGATTAACACCAGGCTTTGGTGGAATGCCAGTGATGGGGCCATCTGTGTCCCTTAACCCTCAAGATGGCAGATGTAGAAGCAGATTGATTTTCGATTCAGCTGGATACACAATCACGGCTTCATGAACGTTTAAGTGCGAGCAGCGACTTGCCACCGTTTCCTGTCATTTCCAGCGAACGTAAAAGAGGCAATCGATGCGCAATAAATCACATCTGTACCCAAATTAAATAATTTTCCCTCTATACAGGAGGGAGGATTTAGCTACAATAGACACCAGGGTAATTACTTATTCTAGATAGAAGTGTCAAACATTTTCATTTAACGTATGAATCAATCACTTGATTCAGAATGGAAATTGTCTTGTGATTTTCAGCCATCCACGCATTTGTTTCTCTCAAATCTGCACCAGATTTTTGACGTGTGGAGAACAAAGGAACACTACTTCAGATTGATCATGCTTTTGGTTGACGTGATACCAGGTGGAAGAGTGCGCGGTAAACATTCCTCTCCAGTTCTTCTAATTTAGCTCGAATGCCCCTGGCCTGGATGACATCATAGCCATCGGACTGTTTAAGCATAGGTGTGCACCGTGGGGCTTGTGTCATGCACCAGGCCTCTATCTTGGCCACTCCCCATGCGATCCCTTCTACTGATTACAGGTCTTCTCCGTGGTCAGGTGACCAGTCTTGGAGTCCTGCCGGGTAGATTGCAGTCTCCCCTTTGCCTTTTCCTTTGTAATATCGAGCTCTGTATCTTAGCCCCTGCCTGCGCCTCACTGACTTCCATTCTGCATCCAAATGACGGTGTTTTGTGTGGTGGTAATGGCTCTCATTTTCTCTGCACCCCACCGTGGCTTCACTTCTCACCAGCCTTTGAGTGTTGGAGACTCCTCTGGCCTTGGGATGGTGTGTTCTGGAGGCTAATAAGTCTCTTTTCAGATCTGTACCCATCTTCTCCACCGCACATATCAGCATCCATCCTGTGGCACCCAACACCTCCAAGCCATCAGAGATTGTGACAGCTGAGGTCTTTGACGCGTTTTCAACACACACCCCTTCAACTATAAAGGCCAAAACAAGTTTCTGTGTTGATCTATGAACGTGAGCTAGGCAGGAGCGAGTTGTCTTGTGAAGTAGAATGTACTGCAATACTCCCAGAACATTACATCTCAGTATGCTTCACTCTACATATTTTAGTCATTGTCTCAGTATCATCAAAATGGGAAATTGACATTCTGTAACAAGACATATATAATTGTAAAGGATTGAACTTGGAACATACAGAATACGTGATAAAAAATGGTATTCAGTTATATCTCCCCTAACACTGGAAAGAACTGATCAATGTGAAATTCCCCAACGTTTGAGACAGTCTATCTCTTTGTGGTCCAGCTAACACAGGACCCTTTTCCCATGTGGGAGAGGACAAGTGTCCTGCCTGCTGTTGCCTTTCAGTCCCTGGGAACACCCTGCCTTTTCTCCCCGACGGCCATCCATCCCCAGGGGTCAGGCCAGAACTGCCAGGCTCTATCGGAACACTTCAGGCATTTCTGCCATCTAATGTACAGCCGAGCAAACCCACAGACATTCACAGACACAAATTAAGAGATACCGACTTTCCCTCTCATTCTCTCACACATGCAAACATGAGCATGTACAGGCAAATGCACACATACACAAACACCTCACCATGTGTTTAACTTTCTGCTTATTAAAAGAGCTTTACACAGACAATCAAATCCCCCACTTCAATCATCTGTGTTATCTCAGCACAGTTAGCGGCAGACAAAATCTGCTATTCAAAAAGTGTTATTGTTCGTCAAACCGGCCGTTTGATTTCCCAGTAATCCTATTTCCCTTATATCCCTTCTTTGTACAGGGAACAGTTTCAAGTACTGACCAACATGCAAGCTGAATTCCTATGACACCCCACTGAGCTGCTGTGGCTGGCTGGGCCTGACTGGACCTGGCTGGGCCTGACTGGACCTGGCTGGGCCTGACTGGACCTGGCTGGGCCTGACTGGACCTGGCTGGACCGGCAGGTCTGCCACATACTGATCCTGTCTAAACACTGCATTGTCCTTCAACTGGGGGAAAAACAATGGTCTCTTATTTCATTACTGAGGGGAAAGTAAGATAGGACCCCCCACAACAGCTAAGGGTATGATCTAAATCAACTCTGACAAGATGAATAACAGCCCCTTAAGGTTAGAAAAGTTTCATTTTAAATGATGAAAACAGCACGTTTCCACAGTAGACTGTCCATGCAGCAAGTTAGACACTTTGCTCCAAGAGCCAACACGTCCACCATTAGTCTTCCAGTTATGGTGAAAGCCATTCTCTGTTCTGAAACAGGCATACAGTGATCAGGCATCACACGAGCACAGCGCTTCATGTGGAGAGTCGCTGTGGTGCTCTTTGAGGACTGAGGGGCGAAAGAGGCTTAATTCCTCCTATGTAAATGTTGAGTGAATTCCTTGTTGGGATGTGGCGCCTGTCGGAAGCTGCTGATGGCCGGGGGGGGGCCAGGGTCAGGGCCACTGCTGGAGATTAGGTCCTCTCCCCCCCGCCTGTCCAGAGAGGAAGGAGGACCGCGATGAGGGGGATTTGTGCTCCCAAACCCAGAGGATAGATGTACCCCCCCCCCCCCCCCGAAAAAAAGCCCCACCGCAAATTGCACTTATTGAATAGCTAATTTGGCAGTCTCAGTTCAAAGGGGTTTGAGAGCAGAGAAGAGTGTGAGGAGGATGAATACAAAGCTGCGGAAAAACAAAAGGCAAGGGTTCCTCCGAGGTTAGGACTAGATGAGGAGAGCTGTGCCCGGCGAGGGAGGGAAGAGGAGAGGGTGGGCTGGGGGGTTGGGGGGCTTCCTGGATGAAGGGCATGCAGGCAGCACACTGAGCATTAGAGAGCCTGTGCCTATTGTTTCCTGACTGGCCGCCACCTCCATGAATGGCTACTCGCCGGTAGAGCAGAGCCCAACTAACAAGGGCAGATAGCAGGCATCAGTGGGTCAGCCTCGCCACATCTTAATCATACACTCATCTTGGACAGTTTAACGTTACTCATTTTCCCTGGTTCCATTCAGTACTTGGGCATAGCTTCAGATTTCCTTCAGCAACCTAGTGGTGACAGAAATTATACAGTGCTATACAAAAGTCATGGGCACCGGAAAGTCAAACTAAGGCCATTTATTTGTTTTTTAATAAAATTACTAATGTATATTATACTTTATTTTAACAAACAAAACATTTACGATCCAAATAAATGAATTGAGTTCCACTTTCAGGTGACTGACTTTCACACATGACTGTAAATAATTTTGTTTGTGTCCCAATTGAAAGAGTTGGCTTGCTTCTTAACCATTAGTGACAACAAAACTGCCCAAAAAACAGTACAAGCGTTTTTTTATTCAAAACCTTAAAAGACTTGGCATGAACACAAGATTATTGAAGTCGTTTTGAAGGCTTGTTGCAAATAAACAAAATGAATGTGATCAAAGTGGATTTGTAACTTGCTGATAAAAAGCACCACTTAGATTATGAGTCAGAAAATAGAAAACTAGAAAGAGTCCTACACTACTGAAGCTAGGAAAATTATACTGTTAAATTACCAAATTAACAAGATATTAACAATAAATTGTAAACATAACAGTCTTTTTTAAGCCAAGAGTCTCTGCATAACATGTCACAGTGTTAACATACAGTTTCAAATGTGATGAATGACTGCACACACACACAAAAAAAGTGGGTTAGATAGGTTTGATGTGTTAGATGTTAACACAGTACAGGTTAAATTGTTATATATTATATATCATTTCTTATATTTATGACATCCAGAAGATATGCTCAGGGGTTGGGGATTAATAGTGGCATGGATTTCTAATTAAGTTTGGCCACCCACACAAATGAGCAGTCATGTTCATATTGTAAAGTTTGTACACTTTAAATGAACATTTTCCTTTAATATGTTTTCACGTTACACACAGTTATATACAGTTCTGTATTATCAAATCTACAAAAGTGTCAGCCTTAACCTTAGCCTTGATTACAACGTCATAAAACAGAGTAGGTACAATACCATTTTCTGTCCTGACAACTGGGTCATATCTCATTAACCCAGTACCCAGCCTCCATAACCCAGATGTTCTTTACCAAAACAACCCAACCAAGTTAACCATCGCCTGCAACCTAGCAATTGGGTCATCAAAACAATCCACAATTTGTTCGGTTTGGTATATCAACTCACTGTCAGCTTTACAAGGCTTTACAATTGTGCCTGCCTTTTGATAAGACCATCCGCCAAATGACAAATTGTAAATTAATAGAGAAACGACCAAATCCAAAATGGCACTGCAAGGTCTACCGCAGTTGGAGAGGAAATCATGGGTTAATAGCAATGTAACACAACATCCACGTCTGCTCCTTGGAGTTGAAAAGCTTCAGTGAGTGGCGTTAAGGCCTGTGGCAACACCATCTCAGACCTGCTCATCTCAATCTACAAAACCCACCAGTCCCCCATCACAGACTGAAAGTCCACACTAAAACGCCGGGAATGGAAACAGAT
>JACXGK010000934.1:38782-64263 GCA_016801125.1 Novumbra hubbsi
TCTTCCATGTTTTCCATTGGCTCCTGAATCCTTTAGGTAGCTAGAAAGAGGGGATTGTTCAACCCCTTCCTTTTCATCTCCTCTGCAACTGACCAATTGACAAATGATTGATGGTTATCTTCACACTGACAAAAGAAAAAAATTACCATCTCTAAAGCTATGTACAGTAAAAAAAAAAAACAAGAGTAAATTACATGTTGCAAAAAAAATCTACCTTCACTTCAGTCCGTGCGATGGCAGGCAAACAAAAAAGTTTCCTTTTTGTCAGTTCTGGGGCACTGTAGGTTTGGCCTTCCCTGCCAACTGCACAGAGAACTTGACAGCTTCTTTAAATGGGACAGTACAAAGGGCCTTGAATGAGGGCTGGTACCAGTCCGGGCAACCATTCTCTGTAAAGGCCCATTCTTTGCATTGAAAACAGAGGGTTTCTGAAAAAAGAAGAACCCCCCCCCTCCCTAGATAAGCCATATCTGAATAAGAGCTGCAATACTGTGTGTGACATTGGGGAGAGGGAGATTGTATGTATCTACGCTTTCCAGACCAGCACAACACATTCACTGCATACAAATAAAATGGCCTGATAGAAGCAACACATCGCTTTTCAAATCTCTGCTTGCCTGAGTGGCCCTTCCATGCACGCAGTGCTCACTGGGTCCCACCATGAGCCGTCAGACCAAACCGACAAACGTGGTCCTGAGAAGAACTATCAGATGGTTCCAGGACCACCGCAACAAGATGATGCAGCGCCCAATGTGACCACTGGCACTTGTTTAAGAACGGTGCCAGTCAATTAGGAAACACATTCTTAGCTTCAATGACAGCCTGGCATGTTTAAGCAATTCATTATGCTCCCCACAAAAAGTAATGTTGCGGAGTCTACAGAGCACCCCCCCCCCTGACCCCCCACCGCTACATCGCCTGGAAGGAAGGGTAGGCTGGGGGGGCGCGAGGGGCCATGGAGGATGCCTGGGGGGCCAGTGATGCAGGCGGCCCGGGAACACTCAGCTGCCAACGGGGGCCAGGGTTTGCATCGCCTCTTTGTAAGGAAGCACAATCCTCAAGTACACCCCCACCCCCTCCATATACACACCCCTTTTTCCTTTTCACAGCCTCTCAATCAGAACAGATGGGACCTAACCAGGAAGGCATCTCAACTTTGTAGGAGTGTGCTGTATCCAAGCATGCTAGTTATAAAGAGAAGCCCAGTGTTCAAGTCGATGAGATATCCAGACGTAACGCGAGACCATGCTACGTTGCATGCTCACTAGCTAATTAAAGTACCTAAAGCTCTGAAAATGTACCAGAGAACCGTCCCCATTGCGACAGAAAGGAACATGCTATAGTATTCCTTCCTAATTCTTTAAATTGGTTTGATTGCAATTCCTTGATAGATGACGCATCAGCACTCTCTTATTAATGAACCGCTGTAGGGAACTCCTAAATGTATATAAACACATTGATAACACAAGAAGGGACGCAAATGGCGTAGATATTGGCACCATGCTGCTTCCCTCCACTTGTTATACAGATCACATGTATCATCTGGTGGGTTTAATTGTTCATTCATGGTATGAATACTTAAATAGTTGTCTCAGCATCAGGTCATGATAATGACTCTATCCTTAGCTACTGAGCCCAAATTGCTACTCATTTCATGTTACCATGGAAATATTCCACAATGTCTATGATTACACTTCATTCTGTCTTTCATACTGAGACATACTGTAGTCTGCAATGAACACAACTCCACACACACTTTCATTCTTGCTCCTTTCCCAACCCTCTCTTATACACACAGACCGGTTTTCTTAAGCAATGACTTGATATAATTTGGGACATTTCATCAAAATCCCATTAAAAATAAGCATCAAATCAGGCATATGTGAAATCTAATGGTGGCATACCAGATTGAATGATAACATTTACTCAACAGTCTTAATTCCATCATGACCGTCTGATCGCGTCTTCCGTGCTTCTCGGAGCCACTGATCGAGCGGTGTGGTGAACAAAGCCTTGATGGACAGTTGGACACACAAGGTCAGGAACATCTCTGCATTTACACACTATCTGGGGCGCAGGCCTGCCCAAAACACAACATGTCCTCTCTGTATCGATTACCTCCTGCCACAGCATCTACAGCGTACAGAGCCTGACAAAAGACAAACATTCACACATAAAGGTAAACGCCCGGTATTATGTGGCGAAAGAAACATACAGAAGTAGCATTTTATGTTTCGGCCTACTCTACTTTTTAATAGAAAACAAGTTTATTTAACTAAAAAAAAAAAAAAAACTAAACAAGGAATGATATCTTGACCGAGATCAAAGCTAAAAGATGAGGAACTGCAAAATCTACCAACGCGCTTCCATGTCTTTTGCCTCTGTGATGTGGTTGTGTGCGTGGAAAACCTCCACCCACATCCACATACATGAAATGCAGGAGAAGGGGCCTGTGTGGGTCAGTGGCCCTGAGGCATGCGTCCTCCAGTTTCTCTGGCTTCATGGGGAAATGTGATTACGTGTGTGAGCGGTAGGTGCTGAGCGGAGAGAGCGGCTGACACCCAGGAGACAACACTTTGTAACGTCCCTGTAAGCCTCTTGTCCAAACAAGTCAGATCCGGGGGTGAGTCAAGACACCCCTAATTGTGTCTCTCAGTGTGATCCTGTCCATCAATGAAGATGCCAGTTACCTCTGGAGTAACAGCCCAGAAATAGCCATCATTACCTGCTTCCCCGGACCATTATCCACCAAGCGTGATCGTCTTGTGAGTGTATCCGCCGCTTTCTAAATCCAGACGCCGTTTAAGAACACTACTATCATAATATTTCCAGGCACTAAACTGAATGCAAATTACATTGGGGGGGGGGGGGGGGGGTAGTTCAACTATGATATGATTTGTGCTCAACAGAACATACAATTCCTCAGTGGGCTATAAAGGCATTCACTTCTAGTCATATTGTTGCTGACAGACAGAGGATGTTGGTAGCAGAAGCCTTGTGTTTTTCTATGGCTCAGTGGCTGTTAGGTTTGATAACACTGCATTAGAGAGGTGATCTTTGTCAACACTGGCCGGCTGATGTAATTTCTCCAATGACAGCGTACACGTCACTACACTCAATTGGAAACATGACAATGGGAGCATAGGGGTGCACTGTAACTACATGGGCTGCTCCACTGCAGCATGAGACTGGGAGGTAACTTGATATAGTCTCTGGCCCGCTTTCACTGCCAAACAGATATATTTCTCCATCCGCATTTGACAGCCTGGGGCCTGCCCATCTCCACCTGGCTGAACCTACATTACGTGCAGACACTACGAGAAAAGGAATTTGGTGTAATGTTAAAGTGAAAGGGTTGCAACGTTCCCTGAGATCATAATTAACATTGTTTAAACGCAACGCCCTTGCCACGTCCCCTGAGATTCGGGCCCCGTTTCCCTGAGGCAATGTAGCTGAAGCATAACAAGGATCATAGCTAAAATAATATTAGTGGTAGTCATTTTCATATCAAACATGTGGTAGCATCAAATATAAAGGGTGTAGAACACAGAATGCCTGCATAAATCTTTCACAAGTTACTTCAAACTATACTATTGAACGCAAAATGAAAGATGAAATAATATTATACATTAAGGCAGTATATACGGCCACTGAGTATGTGCTGTGTGTGGACCTCGGTGTAAGCTTTTCAGATACAACCCTGTTTCCAAAAACATTGTGACGCTGTGTAAAATATAAATAAAAACAGAATGCAATGACAAGCAAAACAAATAGTACAAAGAAAAAAAGATATATGCCTATTTTGAATTTGGAGCCAGCAATACATTTCAAAAAGGTTGGGACAGGGGCATGATTACCACTGTATTGCATCTCCTCTTCTATTAACAACACTCAGTAAGCGTTTAGGAACTGAGACCAAGTTTAGAAAGGGAAATGTTTTTTCTCATTCTTATATAGGATTTCAGCTGCTCAACTGTTTGGGGTCTCCTCTGTCATATTTTTCATTTCATAATGCAACAAAAGTTTTCAATGGGTGACAGGTCTGGACTGCAGGCAGGCCAGTTTTGTACCCAGACTATTTTAATACAGAACCATGCTGTTGTAATACATTACTTTGGTTTGACATTTCTCTTCCTGAAATAAGACAGGAATTCCCTGAAAATGATGTAATCTAGATGGCCATGTGTGTTGCTCCAAAACCTGCACATTTTGTTCCGCATTAATGGTGCTTTCCCAGATGTGCAAGTCACCCAGGGCATGTGCAGTGATTCACCTGACCACAACATAGATTCCACTTCACTTCCATCTACAATGAGCTCAGGCCCAGAGAAGGTGCAGGCGATCTGGATGTTGTTTAGGCCTGGTTTCTTCATATCATTTGTAGACTGTGTTCACAGACACTGGTTGTGGGAAGTGTTCCTGAGCCCAGGCAGTGACTTCCAACATGCAGTGCCGTCTGAGGGCTCAAAGATCACGGTCTTCCAAATGTTGTTTTTTTGCCCTTGTTCCTTCTGTACAGAGATTTCTCTGGATTCTCTGATTCTTTTAATAATACACTGTACCGTAGATGAACTCTTTGCAATTTTATGGTGAGAAACGTTATTCTTAAATTGTTGCAGTATTTGCCCGCAAATAAATTATGCTGCTTCACAACAACAGATTTAGTTCGGATTCCGTCAATGGTGTTGGAAGGACTTACAGAACCGGACTTATGTTACTGCTTATTCCACTCCAACACACACTGAGCACAGCAGTACATTGTCTTTAAATCTCAGTAGCCATACAGAGTATCAGCCATGTTACTTTGAAAGGTGACCTGCGAAAAGTCACACATTTCACCTGCTTACACAAGAAATACAGTAATCTCTGACCATCATCCAAATAAAACTAAAGTAGTATAAAAAGTCCTTGCTAAATGACAGAAATGTTTCTGTGTATAGGGGGTGGCTCGCTTCTGGGCATAGCAGGGTAAACAGAGGAAACAGGAGCGCCTGTGAAATCGGGGTGTTTAGTCTTCTGCACCCTGGTGAGTGAATGGCAACACTAAACTCTGAGGGGAAGTGGTGAAGTGTGAGCTAGACGTTCAGCAGGAACCTCATTCACTGGGGCTGAAGGAGGTCTAGAGCGTTTTCTAACAGTGTCTCATATCCAAAGGCCAGAATGGTGGTAATGGTGTGCTAATGGCCTGATGCCAGGCACTTTGAAGGTTGGTGAATGTGGTTATTCGGTGATGAAACATGATCTACCTGTATTAACACTTAGGCCATTGGGTAGGTGCTGTAATACACAATGATTTGCAGTATTGAATTTACACTTTTTCAAATTTTTACATTTTAGTCCAGTTAAAATCAAAACCAAACCTATTTTGACATAACTCAAGTGCCCAACCAATTCAAAGAAGTTGCTCTTGTTTGAGCAATAAATCACAACTCAAATTCAACAACATTTTAGCATGTCTACAATTTCAGTTTAATTTTGATTTCCTAACATTCCTGCCTACATATTTTGCCACACGCAGAGGGAACCATGATTTTGAAAATAATCCAAACAAATTAACACTCAACAATAAATAACTACCTCTAAATCTCCGGGTTTAAATAACAACCTCTAATCCAAGACAACAATTGATTATATGCAATAGTAAGCATTTACCTATGCCTTTGTATCTCACAAACGGGTACAAATTGTGGGCCGGCTAAATCACTACTTAAACTGCCTAAAACATCCTAATCTTTTCAAGAGTGAGAATCTGTCAAGCAATTAGCAGCCCCCCCCCCCCCAACAAGCACAATGTTTAAAACAAAGGGCTGTTTTTTCGGGGAGGGGACAGTCGTTTCCACAGATCAGCATGACAGTTGGTCCCCACGTGCACACAGCCAGAAGCCCCTGGAACAGCCATTGTCAGCCACTGGGGAGCAGGGCTTCTGTGCAGGGGGATCTGAAAGGCATTGTCGAGCAGTTGGCACCTTTTCAGTGAATATGCTGCTGCTGTGGCTTCTGTAACGCCGCATCACAATGAGAGGTGTGTACGCTACCTTTTGTGGGCCCAAGAATCTAGCACATTTAGGAGGGCTTGTTTCTCTAACAAAGCTTAGCTTGACACCCACGGAAACATTTACGTCAACGCTCATTAACACTCCAACAGGTGTGGAGTCGAGCGGGGGGCTACCCCTCACGCCGGGTTAGAATAACGTTGTGCACACAGTAATAACGAGATCAAGCCCATTTCAACAAAATAATAGCATTCAGACTCAAAACACCAGCTCCCCTCCTGACTCATTCTGACATCGGCAGTTAGCTTGGCAAATTAACATCACCAGCCTTGTGCAAAACAAACAAGGCTAAAATACCAGCCCCGTTACCACGACCACAGTAGCTTTACAGTAGTACGCACACGGTAAACTATTAGGTGTCTGTAAAGCCCCCGGAGGACAGCAACGAGACCCGGATGACAAGCCTATAAGTCTCTTTAAGCAGACTCGCATTCTTCAATTAGTGATGTGTAAAACAAGGGACCATCATCGTGTCCAGGAGTGCTCTGTCATCTCCCGTCCAAATCAGACAGGAGTGGATTCACTTCAAAGCGCCCCTCTCATGTCATGGTGTCACAGAGGCGTGAGATTGTTGCCATGAGCTGACCAAGCTCTGTGGACCGTGGCTCCCGGATCTCAATGTCTGACAGGTTAGGCCGGGTTTACACATGTACAATACGGCTGATTGTGGCAAACACACACAGCCACCTGATCAAAGCCCAGCTCCCATCACAGAGGCAATCAAGTGAAAACAAGCCAGGGGTCTGTGGTTCTACCACTGCAGAACCACAGTCTACTCTGAAAGCAGCTGTGTGCAAGAACCGCATGGAAAAACACCATTACTGCCACTACAATATCAAACAGAATCCCCAGTGTTGCCAAAGAATGGCTTAAAAATCTAAAATAGAAGGCTCAGTACATACAGTATGTTGTCTCGTAATATGACCAGTGTTTTTTGACTATGTTTCCCGCCATGCAATGTTGCTTGAATGGCAGACACTCTATTTGCTGGTTAATTGCAGACCACATTAAATGCTAAGTTGGTCAATGCGCGATTTTTGCTGAAACACTGGTACATGATGTGTGAATGGGTGTTTGTCAATGGGGCAGAAATTGAGAATGCTGAAGCAGCATAATTCTGCAGTAAATCACAAGCTGTGGTTAAGGCCAATACAGAGCTATAATAGCTATTCTTAGCCATGACACCTAGCAGAGTGCGTAAACACAGCATATTGCATTGGTGTATTAGAAATTAACTACAAATGCTTGAGATGCCTTGAGATGCCTTGCTTTTATAGACTCATCAACGCAAAAGTAGTAACGAGTAGTACAAAGTGATATAATTTCTCACCAGTGGTACAGTCTCATACCAGCCAATCAACTTTCAGGATTCAAATCACCCAGGATCTAATACAGTATATTCTAGGACTGTGTTTGTGTATAAAGATTTCGTTGGATTGTTTTTTGTCCTTACAATGCCATGTATAGGGTTAAGATAGAAAAAAACAGAACATTGATAATTATGTTCCAATCCATTGACACTGCCTGGGGTATGCTGTCATAATTTACCTGTCTTTAAAAGCAAGCTCTGGTTTTCTCTGATTTTGAGTTTGGCTAGTAATATCTGTGTGGATCGTAGTCCTCCTAGAACATCCAACAAAGTCACAGTTTTGTATGATATTTAAATCGCATAATTTGATGACTCTGTAACAATATTGAACAAGTTTTGGAAATTCTTTAACTGTTTTTCTATGGACAATATTTTACCTCGCAAACCTTCCTCATTTGTGTCCTCTTCCAGGCATGTTCAGTTTATGTTAACATCTGTATTTATTGATATATAGCAAACAAAATATTTTCAGGTGTACAGCATTTATTTTGAAGCCATTTCCTAATTTATGAAGGTCAACAACCCTTTGTGACCTTTCATTTGTAGGTTCTTTGATCTTGCCCATGTTAATAGATGCAAAAGGGAGTTTGCCTTTTGGAGATGTAAAAAGGGTGACCTCACATAAATACTCCAGTGAAACAGGAAGTCATGGGTGGCCACTTTGAGTTCCTGATGACTTTATTAAACTTGAAAACAATATATATAATTAGGACAATAATTCTAACAACAAGTTCTAAATGTTAACACATGTGATTTGTAAAAATGTCCATAACAAAGTACAAAGTTTTCTTATATTTCTTATCCAGCAATGTGATCTTCACATATTGTCGCTGCCCTGCCTCCCTCACTCCCACATCGCTGTCCAAATGGGACTGCTATTTTGACTTTGTGGCTGAGGAAATTAAGTGGCCAATTTAAAAATCACAATTTCTTAGTTGCAAATAATTGTCCACTGTTCTATCAATTTATGTTGATGTAAGAAAACACAATGTAGTGTTCCATCTAATTTCCAGCTGTTTTACAGCTGTTTAAATTGGTGGATGTAACCTGATATTAAAAGGCAAGTGTGCATGAATTAAGTTTGTTGGGGAAAGGAGAGATTATTTTAGAACGAAACAGTATGTGGTTGTAACTCATCTACCACATTGGGGAGAGATATTATGTCTGTCACCTTTTACATGGGCTTTGCTCAATATTTACTCTAATCCTGACAAACTCACTGCATCCCCTGCTGTCAAGCTGACTCATAATACTATGCAGCTCCACCATGCAAAAACAGTATGAGGGTTTCATTCCATGTTGTTATGTACTGAAGCTAAAACATGTATTTGCAAAATGTTGGCAAACGTCTTTTGGCTGTTACGTCTAAAACGGTGAATAACATATAGGAGAAGATTTCTTAACAGATCCTTGCTAGTAAAATGGTGTAAATAGGATTTTGTGTATTTTTTCATATTATAGTGGCAGTATCCTGTTACTACCAACAAGGACAGAGATGTTTGTTACAATTAATTGAAATATAAAAGAGACAATCCTAAATAAAAAGATGAAACCCAAACCTTGGTATACAATGATATTTGTGTATATTTGTAAAAACCTGGAAATATTTTGTTGATGGGCAGATTACATTTATCTTTTTTAAGGGATTTTACTGATCGGTTTTAAAGGGCAAAAATGCAAACATCAAAACATAAAACCCATTGAAAAGGCTTTTTTTTTTTTATTGTATAAAATTACAAAGAATTCTATACTGAGTTTACTTGTCCAAAGTTAAGCTTTAGCAATATTGCTAGTTGTCCAATGGATATAGAGTATTTAGGTAAACAATTGTGTCTGTTGAACATTAATTGATGCAATATGAGGATGTAATTAGAAAGAAGTGAGTGTGTTCTCTTAATTTAATCATGCAATTATCATAACAGGATTCTCCCTTTCCACTGAAATGTAAATTTTAACATGTACATCTTAACACTTTTAACATGATATGCTAATAGAACCCAAACCCAGATTGAGCTTTCATAACTATGAGGTTGATACTTATACTACACTCCAGGCACACATACAACCTCATTGGTTTATTAACAAAACAGTTCTGTGACCTGGATTATAAAACTTCTCAATGTAATGGAACAACGCCCTGTGAATTTATAACCTTCTACTCCTAAGACATCAAACTGTTAAAAAGAGACAGGATGTTTTGTATCAGGACAGAGTGCCTGCGGACAACGGATTTGATCATGAGAACATGAGATCTGCTTACAGTGGGTTTCAATAATCAATTTGATTATTGATCATCCTAATGAGGCTCAATCACATGCATCACAGCTCTGGCCAGTTCAAGTGTGGACACTCGCCAGTAAAAACCACTCTGACAAAACACTATCTTTGTTTTTCCTGTCACACTGAAGGTTATCTCAGCGGGCAGTGGGGACATCAGCTGACAGCCATTTCCCATGATGCCCCAGGAGGAGCCGTCAAGCTGTCCATCCAACTGTCAGGTGACCAGCGGTTCCCATGGTTCCCCCTCTGCCACTCCAACCAGCTGAAAGGCTCTATTATCTGTGCATGTTGGAGAAGGACTGCTCAGGCTTTGATAAGCTATCACTGGTCCCAGGTGAGTATATCGGCTAATAGCACATCACATCAGGACAAAACGACCCAGCAACGCCTGGCAACCAAACACACCAAGCTTAATCACATGTCCTCAACACTCAGCAGGACATAGGTGTGTGGTTATAAAATCATGGCTTGGCCAATGCAACATACAGTATCATCTCTGAGACGTAAACAACACAGATTTATTTTCACTTGATATAACTAAAAATACACAATAGATCATGTCAGCCACGCGTCAGAACTTTCACAAAGAAATATTATAGGTTTAGTACAAGTTAGGGTGGGATAGCCCAGGGTGAAAAGGTGGGGTGGGTATACAGAAGACCATCATTATGTCTCTACTGTAGCAGTTACGGAAAGGAGAGCTCAAATTAGCAAAGAAAAACAACAGCCCATTATTACTTTAAGACATTTTTTCAGTGCTCCAAGTGCATTCCCACAAACCATCAAGCAATGTGATGAAACTTACATACATATATATGTATATATTCCTCAGAGGTTATTTCTTTGCAAATAATTGCATTTGGAAGTACAGCCAGTAATACAGCAGATGGTTAAAGTAAATGCCACTGAGCAAATCTGAATTTGCTTCAGTATTCGTAGTTTCCAATCACAGAAGAAGCATAAAGTAACTACCCCCACCTTGTGTACAAACACTCCCCTACAGCCTGCTTGCTGTGTTATTATAGTACCCAGGAAATGAAACATGACACTAAAACCATGCCGCAGTGGAGCTGTGCTGTGTTTACTTCACTCACCCAGAGAAAAACAACACACCCAATCAGGTTGAGATATCCCATGGTGCATAGCCCTCAGACATGGCTCCCTGTTCAAAGCTTGTTGGCTACATAGTTTCATTACCTGGGCTGCCACCCAGTATCACCATATCACCACAAAGCCAAATGTCAGATTGTTTCAGTATATCCCCGCGCATTTTCAGGCTAAAAATAATTCACATAATTGTCTAATGCCGTTTGAAGATTGCCTTTGCATTACAACAATGCTATTTTCTGATCATTACAGCAGTGATGGAAGTCAAATTGCTTTTGACATATTTCTGGATGAAGCCAACCAAAACCATGAGAGATAGCACCCACCAGCATCAACAGCAATGGCTAGGCTGCTCTTCAGGAACGAAACAAAATTAATGAGCAAAAGAAGATAGCAGAAGGGAGGGGTGGGAGACACATCTATCCTTCAATTGAAAAGGAAGTTTTTTTTCCTACTATGGAGAAAAATAACCATGGAGAGACAGAAAATAGAATAATTGTGTTTTTTTTTTAATGTTGTCCTCCAGTGTGAAATTTCATTTTCCTATCGTGAAATCTAGTCATATCTTTCCACAGCCTGAATGACACTTTTACGGTCCCGGTAAGGCAGTGAAAGGTTGTTTGTTCTGCTAATTAACTTTATTACCCTGATAGCTCCCCACAGCCTTTGACGAAAACAATTACCATCCTTTTTTCCACTGGCAAAAAGACTATTAATTAGAAATGGGGCCTGGTCCCTGCCATGTTAGCCTGCCATGTTCCCAAGCCCTCGAGCAGGATAGCATTACATTGTCAGTAGTAATTTAGCTCTCATCTGTCTCTGCTAATTATTGTCACATTCATCAAATTCATCAAGGAAAGTGCTCTCAGAAGGATTGCATATTTGCAGTTAATATAGCATAAACTGGTATTACCCATCACCACATTTGTGATGATGAGAGGGACACAACTTATTCATCCCTAATTAGAGCAAGCTGGGTAATTAATTATACATTCCGCCTTATTACTTCAGAGTCCTAGATATTGTTTCTAGAAAAACTGGAGAGGGAGAGAGGGGAAAGAGCAGGGGAAACCAGGAATCAAAGGGAAAAAGAGGGGGTGATGTGTTTTGTCATATGCGCTTTGCTGTAATTCCCAACTGACAAAAGACTTGGAATCAGAGGGGAAATTGCAACTTGTCACCCGCCAAATAAACTGCAGTAATAACTGATTAATGATCAGCACCTGTGACAGGTGCACTGCAAGCCGTGAAACATGCTTTACATAAATACAGAAGACGAATATTGCTCATGTATAGCTCATAACAAATTCAGCAACAAGTAACATTTTACAGACTGCACATCTGAAGTAGTACCACACATCCAAAACAACCAAAATGCCTGGCCCCTATTCATAACACAGTTTTTAGACCTAACTGAATTACAACTTGCTTGAAAAGGGGGTGCCCTAGAACCCTTTTCAAGCAGGTCCAATATACACTGTATGTATGATTACTTTAAAGTAACCCATATTGAAGTGTGTGGGAACTGCATAACTGTGAGTGGGGTTCTTGGTTCCCCGCACCCCTACCCAACACTCTCTCAATAAGGACATACTAAATCAAAGCATTCAGTGGAGAATCTTCTCATATCCCTGCATCACTTAGCTTACTTGAAGGGTGCTAATGATGAACCACGGCCATCTCAGGTCCAATACTAAGACCAGGTGATATAGAACCACTCAAACTATGGTGAACTGGCATCTTCTGTACATATACAGAAAATATATGTTTGTGTGTAAATATATATATATATATATATATATATATATGAACATGGTTTATATATATATATATATATATATATACACAGACACATACCCACAGCCCTTTCCGCATAACATATAGCCTTTGCTCCCATTGTTACAAAAAGAGGGTAATTACACTTTGATGGACTTTTCAATATAGTGTGGAGATTACATCCTCCTAAAGCCTGTAATGATGCAAGAGTAGCTCTAGGACTCTAAGAAGGAAGAGTGGCCTGTCAGATTCCTGGAGAATGTCAGATTAAACTAACATGTGCCAGTCAATATTGGTACACAGTGACCCTAGGTACCTTTAAAGCAAAACCATTAAGTCCAACATTTCCCCCTGAAAGTGTTTATCTGTAAGGATGGCTTACATGTCCTCTGAAGCAGATATTGAAACTGATTGGACAATGGTAAAATACCAGACAGGGGACCACAAGTCCGACCTCAGCAAATGGGGAGAAAAAATCTTAATCTGCAACACAATGGTGCTCTCTTGAAACCCTATCATTTTCACTTCCAGTGGGTCTGCTGTCTGACTGTGAATGAAGTGAAGGGAACGGATAGTGTCGAAAATTGGATCAGAGCTAACAGTCGCTCATTTTTATCAGCAGCTGCCAAAGGTCATCTGACATAATAGCTGATGAATTTAAACCCAGCGGATTTCATTTGCAATTTTCAATTTAGCAAGGCCTCCGAACCCCACTGCGATAAGAGCCTTCTCCTATCGTGGCCTGTCACAAACATCAAGGATCTTTAAGAACCTACAGGAAGGAAAAAGAGAAACCCACGCATTTAAGAATTAAAGATACGGTTTGTAGGAAGACAAGAGTTTTACCTAGTGAAAAAGTTGAGAAGGAAGCATAAGTAAGTAAAATGAATTCATAAGAAGCCCCTATGATCAGACTAGTTATTTTCGGGAAGAGTTTGTAGACATGCTCTGATCTACTGAAAGACTGCACACAGTGTAGCTTGCTAATTAGTATACAGGTGAAGCCACCTTGTCAAAAAAACAATGAACTACACAGCAGGATTCTCCTATTGCGATCCTAAAGGCACAAAATACCTCTAGTTTTTCTCCCATCTCTCAAATCAGAGAATAATACTAATCTGGGAAAGCAATTCCTTGCAATAAGCAAAGGAGTTCACCCTGAGAGACCGTTACATTGTACAGTTTCATGTTTGAGAGATTTCTAGGTCAGGTAGATTTGTTTCACACATAATTTGCCAGAAGGAGCACAGAAAAAAGCTTTACCCGCTAATCCATACTGCAAATGACGTTAAAGTCTAATAAAGGGCTAGTGAGCTCCAAAAATAAATGTAGTCATGTTTTGTTTAATTTTGCAAAGACTTTTACGCTGATCATGCTACAAGTTGTATTGTGTTTAGCCATGGTTGTCATGTTAGAGCCACTGGCATTCTTTTTAATTTATGGAAAATCTCCAGTTATGCCAACCCAAGAACAATGAATTCAAAACCATAACGTGTCGTTTTCTTACTTGGAAAGGTCAATGCTATTAAGACTCATGATAAAAAATGCTATCATGGACTACAACATAATTAGTGCATATCAACTGGAAAAGACCGACAATACCAGCCGCAGGATGAAGACTGTAGAGGTAAAGTCATTCTATTGACTTGCGCCTTGCTCAGGGCTGAATAAACACCTCCAGTAGCTGGCCGTAGCAGATGTTCTCAGTGGGCAAATTCTGTGGAAAAGCAAACGTTTGTACTAGTAAATGTGTTTTCATGTGGAGTATTGTTGGTAAACGCAATGTAAACATGCCTGTAATGTATGGAATGCCGTTTAAATACCATTGTCTGTTGCTAGCTATCGTTGTTTGCGCATGAGAAGAACACTGTTGAAAAGCACTTGCTGTCATTTTTATACACCTACTACTTATGAATGCTGGACATTTGATAAATAGATTACTAAATTGGATGTCGGATTTGCCAATAAAACGCAAATTCCCTTTTCGAGTACTACATTGCGTTGACTTGTACTTTAATGACACCAATGTATCGTTGCTAATGTAAGTGTTTGGACTGTTGACTTTTGAACCTCACGGACAACCCCAACCTGGCTGCTGAGTTTGGGCATAGAACAACTGCACACATCTCTTAGTGTGTATATTGTGCGTGTTTCTCTGCTGTGAAAAGCAGCCCAGGCATTCCAGAGCTGTGTTAGAGGAGGCCATTAAAGAGTAAGTGATGTAAACTACCTACCAAGTGAAGCAATCGGAAGGTGACAAACTGATATCCAACTACACGGAGAGACATCTCGCGAATGACCTGATTACTATGTGCTAGTTAAATGTGCTACGCAGGGATGGGCAAACTACGGCCCGCGAGGCTGTCCCATCCGGCCCACGGAATGTAACAAAATTATTATAATAATTAAATATTATTATTTTAGGGGGAATTAAAAAAACAACTCACCAGCCCATTCTTATACATCTGAGTCAGAATTTTGACTATTTACACCTTATATGGGATCTACTGTACATATGTAATGTATGTTTTCACTTTTGCCCTTTTCTGGCCTCCAAATCAATTATGATTAACAAATTACAAAAATAAATGTGTCTCAAAATCCTGATGTGGCCCCCGAGCCAAAATATTTGCCCACCCCTGCAGCTACCGCATTGGGACACCACGCTCACGATGTGTACTCATTGCACGCTACGGTCTTCTAACCTCTGTATCTTAAGGAGCCATGGTGAAATTACCCCTTTGCCTAACCTCTAAAAACCTAAACCCAGAGTTGTTTCAGTTCTTAAGAAATGTTATTGAAGAACCCTGCTATACATTAGGTATTGTAACGTTTCTATTATTAGACAAAAGTCTTAGGCCACCTAAGAATTCTTTTTACCTACAAATATCTGATCGCAAAACAATACATTTCAGTACAATAAATGCAACATTTAACATTTAATCAAATGTTGAATTCTTGAAAATAATATGCCCCTTTGAGTTTCAAAACAGTTGGGACAGAGACAACAAATTTCTAGAAAAAGAAGAAACCATATGTAAACAAGATCCAGAAACACCACCTGAGCCAGCATTCGTGATGGTATGGGGGGTGCATTAGTGCATGGATTGAGTGCCTTGCACATCTGTGAAGGCAGCATTGATTCTGAAAAATATATACAGGAACATGACATACGCTGCCATCTCCACATCATTTTCAGGGAAATGCCTTGCTTATTTCAGACAAACAATGCCAAACCACAATCTGCACGTATTACAACAGCATGGCTCCGAAGAAAAATTAACTGGCCTGCCTGCAGTCCAGACCTTTCACCCATTGAAACATCCATCTTTGACAGACAAACCCAATCGCACAGGAACCTTGTAAGAATTTAAAAGAAACTTTCAGTCGTAAATAAAAATAAATAATGCCTTTCATTAAAAAATACAGTACATTTTCACAACAACATTTTGTATTAATGTATCTCTGTATTTACTTTAATGTGATACAGTGATTTAAGTAACAGACAAACACTTTCTGCTCAGATAAATGGCAAAGACAAAAGAAATTCTTCCTCAGGTAATACATTTGCACAGGTTTTGGCAGATGATGGTGTCTGTATTTTTTCATCTTAACAATAGGGGTCAGTCCTCTGATCTTGTGTGGATCAGTTGGGCAATGGCATTTGCAATTGGTTGTGAGACCAATAGGGAAAAAAGAGGGAAACGTAAGCTCTCACTAATATTAGGTTGCTCTGGACAAGAGGGTCCACAAAAGTATGTAAATCTCACACCGTAACTTTTTTCTATTATTGTTACATCAGTATTGCATGACTATTATTATTATTTTATCATAATGGCACATATGAAAGAGCATATAAAATATAAAATGTATAACTAATATAGTTAAAAGCTACTTTGAAGTAGTACAGGAATGTTAATTCGAGCTTGCTAGCACTTTGCTTGTTTAGAACTCAACAATGCTCGAAACAAAACAAGTAACAATAACACATCTTAGGCTCAGGACTCACAATGTCCATTGAATCAAACAAAGTTTTATGCTATCCATAAGGTAAACATCATAGTCAAAGTTGCATTATAAAATGACATTAGTCTTATTCTTTACTAAACTGTAATGCAGCATAACATGGAGCCTTACATTATCTACATATTACTCTGAACAAGGAGCTCATCCAAGGAATCCAAACAAAATACTCCCATCAAATTCTATTCAAAGCTGGTAAGGGACACCTGACTATCCTAGAGATGAGGAAGCAATCCAGCAGGAGGCTGAGTGAATAGGAGAGAGCCACTCATAGGCACTTGGCAGAGATGCCAGGTCTAGGAAGGGATGGAAATCGCAGAGAACAGCTGTGACTAATACAGTCCTGTAAGTGCTAGACCCAAAGAAAATGTAGAGTGCTCCAGAACAATTCGGGATATAAAAAAGGAGAGGAAAAAAAGATTTCCTCAAAAGCTAAATGATAGACCATTACTCTAACAGGAAAAAGATGTACAATTATGGAGATGATTGAACTCTACTTTGGATTTAATGGTTGCCAAATTGTAATAGAGTGGCTTAGGATGTTGAAGTTGACGTTAAAACAAAGGGATTCACTCAACGACCATTGAATGTAAAATGTGCAGGATAGATGTCTAAAGCTCCAATAATGTGACGACAAAACCAATGGATTAAAGTACAGTGTGAAATAAGTGAGCCGTGATATGTCTTAAGCATGATAAAATGCTAAAATACATTCAATAACATACTACAACAATAATGCTTAAATGTCCCATTTAAGCAAGTGTCCCAAAGACCTTGGAATAAAACAACGGGAAAAGGACATGATTACCTTGCAAACAGATCTACTGATCTCCTATGTTTGTGAAATAATCAAAGGAGAGCGCATGTGTGTGTGCAGGCACACTCCTTTTATAAAAAGGTGCCTCATCTTTCCCGAGCCAGGGACAATGCGGATGGATGCAGCAAAACCTGGGCCATGTGACAAGTGTCTTCATCTTGCATTAATTGCTCAAATTGAAGCTGTGCCACATCTCTCCAAGCTAGACGTTGCTGCGAGGTCCTTTTGATATGATAATGGCATGCTTCTTAGCAAAATGCAAATTGCAGGCTGTAATTTGGTGGCATGCACCTGCCGACACGAGACTCTTCTGTGCCTTGTCATGGCCGAAGTTCCAGCCACACACAAAAGCAGCCCGCTGGTGAAATTACACTTAGTCACTCAGGCCTGTGTCTCCAACGGATGTTTCCTTTCCTTGTATTTATTGAACACCAGCTCTATTCTGCAAGTTTCATATTCAATCGACAATAGGAAACCAGCACATGCTGTTACAAATTGCTGAAATGGGTCATAATTACACATGTAATACTGCATAGTGTTCATTTCAACTTCCTGCGATAACTTGCAGTGTGGTAAATACACTAAGCCGTGGATGCACCATGAACATCTTCATACAGGAAACTCACATGTTTCACTGAATAGTAGCTACTCCATGAAAAATGTTAATGCAATGTGTAAAGTACCATACAGCCAAATGATGCCAATCTAATCTAATCTAAAATATTTCTCAGCTAAGGTTTTTAGGTTAATGTGCTGGATCCTACAATAATGTAGGATTTTTTTAAATATATGAATAGGCCAACACTCTTAGCATGTTTTTCCCTCCTACTCTAAACACATTATAGTCAAATGATGTCAATGGCTGTTCTGACTTTCTATATTGACTCATGCTCACGCGCACCAGAAACAATAGTGTTGGTTCATCTGTGACAGCACTGAGTTCATTTCTGCCTCACTGTGTCTCAGCATTAAGGAATGTTAGCCTTAGCCACAACTTGGCTCCAATTCTGAAAATACAACTCAATTAAACATAACTACAAGCCTTTGACATGAAATGCATCTCTAGTGAAACAGTCAATTACACATTTAGTGAAACATCACTGGTCATCCCAGCCCGTTTCATGATGTCATATATTATTTGGGCGCTGGCATCCAACAGTGTCAGTGTTCCTTGGAATCTGGTTAACTAGGACAGCTACTGGAACTGCCTCTGATTCATTTTCCACTTGCAGCCCCTGGAGGTGGGAAGAAGAAAGGGGTATTGTAACTGACAAAGACAGTCTTCATGTGTCATCTCCTCACCCTGCTGTCCCGACCCACCCACAGACATCCTCATTCAGTCCTTGAGCCCTGCCTGTGACCTTAAACCAACCAGTGCCCCTGTCTCCAATTTGGCTATATTGACCACCCATGTTGTGGCCTGGAGCTCCAAAACAAGTCAAGCTGGTAACACACTGAAGAGTCTGTACATGTGTTTGGGACACCAGAACACAAATGAATGGTGTTTACCATATTACAACCATACCTGGCACAGATAACACACTGACACTTGCATATCAATGCAATGTAAACAAACAATATATATATATATATATATATATATATAGACAGCAGCAATGCACCCATTACACAGCCATTACTCAATTTCTTTTTTTATTAGCGATCATGATTTAAATGACCTCTTCAGAATGAAATTATCAATTAATGTAGTAAAAATGTCCAGTGTTGGAGGCAAATAGCCAAGTGGTCAAGAACAATAGGCAAGTTACAAAAAGGTCACCTATTTAAATCACTGAACTGACACACATAAATAAGACTAACATAAATGAACATTACTACAATAAAGGTATAACGTTGGATTTAACAGAGCAAGATACTACAGAATGAGGGACAGAAAGAAAGATCAAGGGGTTGATGAGGTCAATCATGTAGGGTTCAGTAAGAGGTGGAGAGTGCACTGCTGTGTTCCCATCAACATTGGTCTAGAAAGGTCTTCTTCACATCTCTGGAAGACTTCACATCTCTGGAACCTGTCTGCTGTTGTCAGTGGTTAAACTGGGATCTGTTAGGTGGCACAGCAAAGGTCTGGTGGGAGTGAGGGCATGCATCGGTCATTGCATAATGCAATTCTATAGAACATAGGCACATTTTATAAAACGCTATATTCAACTATGATCAAGGGCCTACGAGAGAGGAAAGACGAAATACGCTTGTCTGAACAAACATTCCAGTGAAATTCTCATTGATGAAGATATTGAATATAGGTAATGATAAACCACGAGTGGGTGCCAAAAGCTTTCTTTCTTGAACATTTAAAACAGTTGATTCCCAATATATTTTTTTTTAACTGTGATGTCATACCAAAATATTTTATTATTTTCTAGTCAAGTAGAAATTAGGTTGTTATCAGATATTCAGGTAAAAAGTAATAACGGGCGTTTCTGTGTTCAATATGTATTTGTAGTCTATCTTATTATTCGGCTTAGTGGCCTAAAGAGTTCTAATATTACTTTTACTTCACATCTAATCATAATATTTCTATCTCAATACCAATCACCTCCAAAATGAACATTTAGCAACCTGTACATGCTAGTTTTACCACTATTTATTATTTGAGGCGTCAAATCGAGTTAATTGGCATGTTAATTTTGACAAGCAAAGACCAATTTGGCGTTTCATACTTAATTGACACCAGAAGACCCAAACACCTTTCCACGAAATGCGACCTGAACCCACTGCTAGAGAAGTAGCAGAATGTCCATGTGTGCGGTCAGCATCTCACATAAGGAGACTAAGAGAGGGATATGCAGACCAAGCTAATGGGTGACGATTTATCAACAAAACAATGAAGACACACGCTAATTTGGATATTCAATGCAGGTTCCAAACAGAACAGCAGACGAACATCAATCTTCAGCCAGCAACCACAAGATCAATTATTATGGCAAGGTTATTTTAGCTTAACTATTTTAGGTGAAATGTGTTACAACGCTAACAATATTAACTAGCTACAGTAATTTCATTATTCAATATGTAATATTTATGTTGACATTGAACTAAACATTATCTGTTGATTACCTTGTGTATGAATTCTCATAACCAACATTTTAATTTGGACTAAAGGGCCCAATTTAACTCCTGGGGGTCGCTTACCGTTGCAACTAATATGACGAGAAGGAGACGGGAAACATGAATAATGTGGTAAAAGACCACATTAAAGCTAAGACGCGAAATGATATACTGCGCGTGAGACGGAGCAGGAGTAAAAACGGGTCAAATAAAGAACACTGCACGCATGCAGGGCCTGTTGGGTATTTAGGAAGCTGGTGTCCACCGCTGCAAAAAGGAATGTAGTTACTGTGAATTAGGTACGTAATACATTTTGAAGGGAATGTTCATCAGGCTACATGCTCATGTACAGTAATGTACTTTAATGACATACTCTTACGTTACGCTAATGTAAAATCAGACTCATACTACACTTGGCTAGCTATAAGTACGGCCTCTCTACTTGATGAATGTTAGTCAGCTAGCTATATAACTAACTATAACTTTAGCTAGCAGAGCACAAACCAACGCCAACGACCTAGCGTCCCAAATAAATTTTAAATGAACACTAAGTAGGTAGCTCAGCATGGGTAACTATCGATAAGGTTACAGTAGCTAGTTACCTAACTCACAACTCTCAAGTGTCTGAGACTACTATTAGCCGAACTAAGTATTTACACCTTCTTCACACAAGGTAGCTTGTTAGCTATCATTAACGTTAGTTAGGTAGCTTGTTGGCTAACATTAACTAGCTAAATAATTCAGCTAAATCGATTACTAGCCAAATCTAGCTGGCTTTGAATTTTATTCAGTTAGACAGTACTTTAAACCAATGCCACTTTACCCACCAGAATTAGAAAACATTTTCACAAGCCTAAACCAAAATACATTGTTCAAAGTTTTTGCACTGGCAAAAGGAATAAGTCTTGCATAGATAGCTAGCTAATCATTAGTTTAATATTCATTCTGGGATTTTTGGCCACGAGTTGTAAAATGCGCTGTTAAGACAAAATGGGTTCCTGAAAACTGTTTCCTGTGTAATGTACAGTGTGTGCCAAGATCTGCCCCATGAGTTAAAAACACTTGCTTTTAAACATGTAATAGTTAATCTGCCAGATTGGAAACGCAAGAAAAATGCTTTGTTAATGCGGCCCAAACCATTTATTCATACCCGCTACATCAGGGTCGAACACAGTCAAATAGTTTCTCCCTGTTTATGGCCACACAGTTGTTATTTCTGCAGTTCAAAAAGGAACCAAAAGGAGGAGTGGGTTGGTCAACAGAAGGAAAAACAATGTAAGGATGTTCTGGTGGTTCCTTCTACACAATTTGAATTAACAAGATAATGACCAGTCATGTTGTTTCTTTCAGCATAGTTGTTAACTACCCAGTCCCCTTTAATGCTATGTTTGCATCTCAGCAACAGTTCAGTTCAACGACACATTTCTGTTCTACTCTAAAACACACTCATTGTAGCAATCAATAATGCAGAGGTGCATACAGATCACATTTGTGGAGATCTCGTTAGGATTATTTTTCAGTCGGCAGGTGAACATTATCAAATTATTTTCAGACAAAATACCACAACAATCTGAAAAGGGTCCCAGTTATGCTACCTGTCTACTATAGCTATTTGGTTGCCCAGTTCATCCCCCGATTTGCCCTGTTTGTGGTGGAAGATTTGATGTATTATTGGTGTGTCCCACTATTTTCCACCTCATAATGTTTTCTGCAACGCTGTCTATATTCCTACTAGGTTGTAAGATATGTTCCTCCTGCGCCGATACCTCTGATTTTCAATGTATGTTTCTTCTTGGACATCTTTGATGTAGTTCTGTCAATGCACACATTAAGCGCAACTAGGAATAGAAAGCTGATTCGTTTGAGAAACAACACTGCATTTAATTATCAAAATGTAATTGACAGCAAATCAATGATGGTCAAAAGTTTAACGAGGCTTATGAATTTAAACTGGGGATAGTAACTTACCTGGTAAAATAAAAATACATTGTTTAAATTACACTATAAAAGGTTGAAAATATCATGACATTGGTAAAGTATGAGATTATAAAAAAACACCATTGCCTTCATCTCCATGTCATCACAATTATTTTGGACAGAGGGCAATGTTGTTATGAGCTAGCAAAATCAGCCAAAAATTGTTTGCGGTACAATTGTTATTTAGCTCTAATTCAATGGACTCCCAGCAATAAATCAAAATGGTGACATGAATATTAGGGCAAGGGGTTTACCAATTATTTGCCTGATTGTGTTTTCAAGTCTTTAAATGTGCATTTCACACTTCAACTGTGAATGCACTGAGTAGAATGCTCAGTTTGACAACAACCCGCAAACCAACATTCAAAACAGTTGATGAAATGTGCAACCCATGAATAGAGATTTGGTGTCAAACCTCACAATAAACCTGGAAGGCTGTATTCTCTCTTTCAAAGAGCATCTAAAAACATTTTATATATGGAACATTGCAGAAATAAGGAAAAAATAAATAGTTGACCAAAAATTATGCAGACAAACGAAACCATGCATGATTAGACGATTGCAGTGCCCTTCTTCAGCTAACCTGATAAGACACTTAATACATTTAATTGAGTGCTATATAAGGCTGCTAGATAAAAAAAAAATATGTCATCACATTACTACAAAGCTAGCTTTATTATTAACCCTAGCTTGTAAAGGCTAGGGTTAATTTACATTTTTACTGTAACATTACATGGACTTGCTCCACTTATCTCTCTGAATTGGTCCTGCTGTACATTCCTATACATACATTCAGAATAAAAAGGTCTCCTTAGTGTACCTAGAATTTCAAAACAAACAGCTGGAAACCGGGCTTTCTCCATCATTGTTGAGTGAAGCTTTAAACATACACTAAAGACTAATCTCTTTAGTAGTGTCTATGATTAAGTGTAGTCCAGGTTGTATGCATCCTGCTGGTAGGACTGGCCTCTAGCCCAAACCTGGGGGAAGAAACCTCCTTGCTAATATGCCACACCGCCCCCAACCTTTCAAAGGTGGCCAGAGTGTCTCCGCCCCCCATCTCAGTCCCTAGTTTTTACACTGCAATAGTCTACGATTAAGTGTAGTCTGGGGTTGTGCATTCCGCTGGGATGACTATGCTCTGCTCCAAACCGGGGGAGGACACCTCCTAGCTTCTACATTACCCTCAGACCCCCTGCCCCATCATCTCTGTAGTTCTTACGCTGCTATAGTTTATGTGCTGCAGGGCAAGGGTCAGTCTCAATTCTATGCTGAAGGATTTAATTCTAAGAAATACTATTTTTCTGCGATCCTTTCCAATCTCAGGAGGACCCGAATCCATGGATCATGTTTTAGAACTGCTTTTATACTACTAAAGAAATAAACTAAACAAACTAGCTAGCCACCATCTGGCCTTAATATTAATACAGATAATATTTTTACATGCTTTTAGCTTTTATTTTTACTATGCTTTACTATGTAAAGCTTTGTTAGTTCTACACCAATCTCACTACAAGTAACTTAACTTAGTAACTAAATGTTATTTAAATATGCTATTCTGAATATTCCCTTAGTCTCTAATGGGACAAAATAACAATATTTAAAATGTTTAAAAACCTTAAACCAACTTTACATTTTTAAAACCTTTGATAAGAAAAGTAAAACGTGTGAAACATGAAAGTACTGTCCCAATTCAATTTTTAATGATGGCCACTAAGTAGTTTGCTAAAGGGCTAGCACTACCTATCCATATTTTCAAAATGTGACCTGTTTAGACTGTTTCATTATGAGTTACTTGTAAGCTACTGGGGTTTTGGATGTGACACTTCGTCATTTAAAGTTAGGCTTTCTGAATGAGCACCCCTAAAAAAGCCAAAGTGTAAGTTCCATCCCTCTTTAATTGTGGATCAGCCTTCTCAACTTCAGGACCAAGACAATGTACCAGTTAGGACTGTTTCACACAGAGCAGCCTTACAAACAAGAGGCCCTATGCATATTAATGTGATTCTAACTATGCCATGGGTCAGGCCAGTAATTCAGATTCAACCTGATCCCCATCCTAACAGTGAAGAGGAGGAGCAGACAGTTCTCTTTATAGTAAATTGTGTCCCAATGTCTTTGTTTGTTTCTTTTTAAAAGGGGTTTGGGGGTCTTATGCTAATAAATAAATTTCTCAGTCACAGATCAGTCAATGTTAAAGACACATTTATGATCTCAAGAAAACAATTAGGTACAAAATTGTTAAAACCTGTTTCCAAAACCTTTGCAATGAATAATTTGACATTTTATGTCAGAAATCTGAAGATATATGCACCTTAGAGACAACACATTAGCTTCAGATGCAAACAAATAAGACCCACTGCTTTAAGACAATTTATAGGGCAAAGTGTTAGTTGATAACAGTATGTGGAGAAAGCAGGTTTTGATTTTAGGTCTGCCTTGGTTAACAAGATAACAAGATTTCTGTAGAACACAAAATGCTTGGCCGTAAAAAAATGTTTTATAGCCAATTGCATATTTTGGTACTTGTTGTGCTGTTAGTTATTGTATAGGTCCAACAGTAGAATATAGAAATACCATTATTTGATTTGTTAGTGTTGTGGCAGACTAAACATAAAAAATTCAGACAAACAAAATGATAGTCAGCTTTTTGCAGAGTGGTGGGTGATATATTCATGTAGCAAAAGGTTTTCTCATTGTTGCAATGCTGTCATACAAAATATGCGGATGAGTTCTTACATACAGTGGGGCAAAAAAGTATTCAGTCAGACACCAATTGTGCAAGTTCTCCCACTGAAAAAGATGAGGCCTGTAATTTTTATCACAGGTACACTTCAACTATGACAGACAAAATGAGAAAAAAAATCCAGAAAATCACATTGTAGGATTTTTTATGAATTTATTTGCAAATTATGGTGGAAAATAAGTATTTGGTCACCTACAAACAAGCAAGATTTCTGGCTCTCACAGACCTGTAACTTCTCCTTTAAGAGGCTCCTCTGTCCTCCAC
>JACXGK010000934.1:64363-76844 GCA_016801125.1 Novumbra hubbsi
TTAATGGCACCTGTTTGAACTTGTTATCAGTATAAAAGGCACCTGTCCACAACCTCAAACAGTCACACTCCAAACTCCACTATGGCCAAGACCAAAGAGCTGTCAAAGGACACCAGAAACAAAATTGTAGACCTGCACCAGGCTGGGAAGACTGAATCTGCAATAGGTAAGCAGCTTGGTGTGAAGAAATCAACTGTGGAAGCAATTATTAGGAAATGGAAGACATACAAGACCTCTGATAATCTCCCTCGATCTGGGGCTCCACGCAAGATCTCACCCTGTGGGGTCAAAATGATCACAAGAACAGTGAGCAAATATCCCAGAACCACACAGGGGACCTAGTGAATGACCTGCAGAGAGCTGGGACCAAAGTAAACAAAGCCTACCATCAGTAACACACTACGCCGCCAGGGACTCAAATCCTGCAGTGCCAGGCGTGTCCCCCTGCTGAAGCCAGTACATGTCCAGGCCCGTCTGAAGTTCGCTAGAGAGCATTTGGATGATCCAGAAGAAGATTGGGAGAATGTCATATGGTCAGATAAAACCAAAATAGACGTTTTTGGTAAAAACTCAACTCGTCGTGTTTGGAGGACAAAGAATGCTGAGTTGCATCCAAAGAATACTATACCTACTGTGAAGCATGGGGGTGGAAACATCATGCTTTGGGGCGGTTTTTCTGCAAAGGGACCAGGACAACTGATCCGTGTAAAGGACAGAATGAATGGGGCCATGTATCGTGAGATTTTGAGTGAAAACCTCCTTCCATCAGCTAGGGCATTGAAGATGAAATGTGGCTGGGTCTTTCAGCATGACAATGATCCCAAACACACCGCCCGGGCAACGATGGAGTGGATTCGTAAGAAGCATTTCAGGGTCCTGGAGTGGCCTAGCCAGTCTCCAGATCTCAACCCCATAGAAAATCTTTGGAGGGAGTTGAAAGTCCATGTTGCCCAGCAACAGCCCCAAAACATCACTGCTCTAGAGGAGATCTGCATGGAGGAATGGGCCAAAATACCAGCAACAGTGTGTGACAACCTTGTGAAGACTTACAGAAAACGTTTGACCTCTGTCATTGCCAACCAAGGGTATACAACAAAGTATTGAGATGAACTCAAATACTTATTTTCCACCATAATTTGCTATTAAATTCATAAAAAATCCTACAATGTGATTTTGTCTGTCATAGTTAAAGTGTACATATGATGAAAATTACAAGCCTCTCATCTTTTTCAGTGGGAGAACTTGCACAATTGGTGGCTGACTAAATACTTTTTTGCCCCACTGTATATGCCACATGCTCATACAGAGTGATTATGCTATTATACTTGGAATAGTATAAATCTTTACATTTTACAATAATTTGGTTTCTGTTGTTTTCTTTGCTGATAGACTCCAAGACCTCTACCTTTAAATAGAGGTCAATGAGGCAACAAGGTGTCTTTATGCTTCAGTAAAACACAGGATGCAATAGTCGGGGTTAAATCTACAGAGAAATATTCACATGACGCCAGCGGTTCACCAATCCTAGCAACAGTGGCGGTTATTTTGGCGGCCCAGCATGACATTAACTAAAGTCACAGCCCAACAGTGGATTATTGGTCTGAGTAATGAGGCTTGGGGGAAAACTGGTGATGCTGGCATGTTGCCCTTTCCTTGCCCACATATGCAACGACACGGTCATTCCTGTCCCACTACCCTGAATAAAGGGCCCGTTCTTACTCAACTGCAGTGGTTGGCGCGATGCCCCTTTCAGGGCCCAAAGCTGACTGTCAGTTTGGATGCAACAAATTGGTACATTCCCAGAATAATAATTAGTGTAGTGAACATGCCATTGTCTACCATGCATAATGAAGGAACTGCTTTCTGGCCATGTGACTGACTTCTGACAACTGTAACACTGACTGCAAAATAGAGGCAACCAACACTTTCTAAAAATATTGTAATAATTGTGTAATGTCCCATTATGGCTAATGTTACTAGACAGAATTATTTCAAATCTCAACCATATGTTGATGGCTCGACTGTCAGTCACAGATTCTCTGCAGCTCTTAAGGATGTTTCAGCTTAAATATGGTCCTTTATCTGTCTGAATGGAAGTATGGCGCCCTTCTGGCTTTTAATCGAGGTTCAAAGTAGACAGAGTAGTCTCCCTGATGCTCGACATTTACCATCATACTGTAGCATTCTGATCAACAAGTCAATAGTCAAAGGAATATAGGAGAGCTGAAGGTGATAGCTTAGAATAATCCTCTTACTGGATTTCCGGTGGAGGTAAGGAAATGGTCCTGGCTAGCATGATCAATCGGTGAGGGTAATTATCTCAAAAAGCCATGGAATCTATTTGGCCAGTTCTCAGGGATATTTCAATAATACATACTTTAGAAAAATGCTTTGCTCCTTACTTATGGAGGGCTCATGGTATGTTAAAGATACAGTATTCACATGATGTCATACTGTAAACCACAAGAGAATAAGATTCTATCCACAATTCTAGTGTATATATTTCTTATGCTACATTTAACAAAATGAACATATCTAAGGGCTTTTTGAGTGGCCACACACACAAATTAAAATGAGTAATACATGTTACCAGATGCTGTGTTATTTTTTTGTTTGTACATCACACTGTACAAAGAGATTTTACAGTATAGGTATATCAATGGCTACACAAAGTTAAAAAAAAAAACTATAAACAAGAAAGTCAACAATTCTTTCCAGGTCACCTGCGTCAGATCACTTAATGTATTCTTTTTTTTCTTTTACAAAGTAAATAGTTATTACATTTCACTGCTTTCAAACTTTTAATTGGCAGCATACACTAGTGGTTTTTAAATGTATGTATAGTATGTATAATATTTTAATATTGAAAGTATGTAGATCAATTTAGAAATATTCATTTTAATATTATTTTACCCAACTTTTACTACTTGTCATTTTCTTTGGCAAGTACAGACAACCGTTGTAGGATGTGAACATTATTAGCCATTTGCCCAGCATGAATGATACTGAACCTGTTTCCATGGTAATACAATTCCTTGCTTTCTTCTTAGAAACCCTGAACAGTGTCTGAGCCCTGAAAAAACATTTTTCAACACAACAGCCTTTGACTAACGCTTTGTGTTGGAAAATGGAACCTCGTGCAACCCAACTCATTCATACCCCACACATTTTCAAAGTTTTTTTTCTTTACAGTTAGAATGTTTCCACCTATGAAATGGTTGAAAGTGCAATACATACATGTAAACATATTAAGGAATTACATATATTTCTGGTAGTGTTACAGTGACGTGACATACCAGTGACAACATGATGTGACTTTAGTAGCCTCAGGGGAGATATAAAGCTAGCACACAGCCATGCCCACACAATATAATCACAACTGTTGTGGTTATATATAATAGCCATAGCAAACCCATCTGCTATGTTCTCTAATGGTGACAAACTGCCAGTAATTACTGATCAAATCCCCAGCCCATTACAGATTCCTGGGCTTATATATGAGGGGGTTGGAAAAACGACTCTGGGAGCCACATGACAGAGTGCCCCCTTCTGGTGTTAGGTAGAGTTGGAGGAAAAACACAGGTTCTTATTGGGACATCTTACATAACACAACATGGCTACATTTAGACAGGCATCCCAATTCAGATTTTTCGTCTCCCAATTAGTACTGGTCTGATAAAGTTCAGATATGAAAACATGTGATTTAAGACCCATTAGGTACAATTTTATAATTAATTGTTTTCCTGCCTATCTAAATAGAGCCATTATTCTGTTGCCGGCATCTAGGAGGATTCACTCCATCAACAAAGATGCAGGCACTCTCAAGCCCCAATAAATGAAGAAAAGAACATTGATATTAGTAGGAATAAGTATTGCCCATTCTCATCAAATAAATAAGTTCAGTTAAATTTCCTTGCATTTTAAGATATAATTATAATTATTGGGTTTCACCAAAGATAACTAAATACTTTGTGTAGTACCATCTTACAGTTCTTTTACCAAAATACATAAACATCTATTGAATTGTGCAGTCTGCTAGGAATAACTCTATCTGGGACCAATGTTCCACCCTAATTTTGAACATATTATGACCATATTATAAAAAGCATATTTTTTTCCATATGTTGGGACTGGAGTTCGTGGAGGGAGCAAATATTCGATCTGTTTTGTCAGTGGCTGTCTCAGCTGTCTGTGCCTTGCTATTCTGACATTAAGGTATAAAAGAAAAGCAAGTAGTTTGCGACATCACAAGCCGCCAAAAAAAGAAGATAAAAAGCATCTTTAGAAAAAAATCAAGAGTATATGGGGCGAAGATCAGGAATAAGTGCTGCTCTACAACACGCTGAGCCTAGAAAAAAATTAATTTCACATTCTTTAATTTTCAGAGTAAAATGGACAGCCATTTCAGGTCGAATAATTGTTTGAACCAAGGATTTTATCATTAATCCAGGAGGGCTGGCAGATCCGGGGTCACACTGGGGGTTGATTAGGTACGAGACGCACAAAGCTTTCTACAGTCGATGCCATTGAAAAGAAGCAAGTAATTTAGATTCAGAATTGGTCTAGGACTGTGAAGCTCGCTCCATTACCGACCATTTTCAATCTCAGCCTCACAATAAACATCAAGCTTGCCAGGGAAATTACAGCATTTGGTAATGTACTGGAGGAGATAGGTGGGTCTTGACAAGAGGACACAACCCAAGGCTTTAGCTAAAGAAATCCTTGAGATTTGGGGCCTCGTATTTGACTTGGGTGGACAATGTTTTCTTAAGGTGTTTCCTAAATTTACCAACATAAATACATTTGTATGCCTCAACAGATAATACAAAAATAATATAACACATGTTAGCCTCAACACTCACTTGGGGATCTAACCCAAAATAGTTTGTATAAGTATTTGAAAACCAATAACAGAGATTTAATCAAAACTTGCCTTTTCTAGGCCAGATACTGAGATTAAACAAGAAACCAGAAGACCTTGAACTGTTAAACACAAAACACTACATGGAAAATACAGAAGAAATACTCTCAAGTGCAATGTTGATGTGCATGCTCTTTAATTCAATTCCTGTACCTTTTAACAATGTTACATATTACAGAAATGATTTTACATTTACAATGGAATATGAAAAATAAATGTTAACACAGCACTAATCGGAAACTAATTGACTGATAGTGTTTTGGGCAAGGACATTGTGTTTTACGAAATTATTGGACAAGTGTTTGCTTTGGTGGATGTTGTATAGCTTACAATTGTAATCAGAATTATTAAAAGCAAACAATTCTGACACTTTCTGTCCAATGATTATTAAGTTGGATTGCATAGTTTTAGCCAACCGGTTTTCAAAAGAAAAGCTAAACAAAAAACCAACATTGAGAATTTGTCTATTGGAATTAAGTACAGTACATTAAAATACGTTTGTATCAGTACCATAAAATCAATGAGAGACAGTTGGGAGAACAATTTTCCCCTGCATTTTCACTGCATCTTAATCCCAAGGCCAGGAGAAAGCCAGTAAGCAAAGAAGAAAAGGATGGGGATCTTCCACTTAAATGAATATTATCAGCATGAAAACAAAGTGACTACCTGAACAAAGTCCATTTTACACCCACACTTCAATAGATTTCACCCCTCAAACAGAGCACCCTGGAGGCAATATCCATCTAGCCAGACATGGCTAATAAGCCTCTACTCTCCTTGACTGTGCAGTCTCACTGGACACATAACACCAGGGTTCCACTTGCACATGGTAGCTATGAGAAAACTGAACCTAAAAGGTTGCCTCACAAAAGCAATTTGAGACTATTCACTCACAAAAACATATCCCAATGTGTTTCAAAGGACCTTCACATACTTCAATTTCCCATAGTTACCCTCAAATACAGTACGGCTGGAACAGAGGTGCTTCGTGACAAGAGAAATAATTTAGCTAAAAAGCTAATCAAGCAAAAGATTTACAGTAATTTCAAAGAATTAACTATGCATATTGATATACAACTATTACTTGAATGCTAAACGTGAGAAAAAGCTAAAGCATTATTACATGGTGAACAGCACAATGAAAATAAATGCAGATTTGGTGCAGGAACTTTGTCTCCAATAGAAGTGTGTTGGAAAATGTTGCTTAACAATTACCTAAATTAAGTAAGGGTAAAATAAGCAAAGCTAGAGTTATAGAGTCTTGGTACATGCGCCATCACACCAAGCAAATAAAATCAGTCTTTTAACGACAATTGATACAACCATCTTCATTTCAGCATGTGGCAGATAAGAATTACAATGTAGGTACAAAAAATCCTTGTTTGTTCAATACGTATGTAGCGTTGATTTCTTTTCCACTAACTGATTTTGTGGGCTTCTCTACTATTCCAGACTGGATAGAACAGTACATGGTAGCAGACAAGGAAAGCCATGTGGTCATCTCTGAAAATACAATACTCTCTAAAATTGAATTTCCAACCTTGACACTGTTATACGTGGTAATTTCTTCCAACCCTCATCCTGGTTTGTGTTTTCAATTGCCACAATCCAAATACCTCTAGTCTATTTCCAGCATACACGGGTCTAGGTTAAATTCAGGAGTCAGCAGTATCCATTCAGTTACTATAGCTAGGATTTATGAATGCATCGATAAGAAATTAGGAAGAAAAGTTACGGTCTCCAAAGAGTAAGAATAGGCGACCAAGAAGAGTTGGCAACTAAATATCAAGATAATCAATACCTTAAACTTCCTTGACACTTGGCAATAGCCTGGTAGAATACATAGCCTGCCAGCAAATTGCCAATGGAAAATTAAAACCCTTAACGCCAGACCCTTTGATGGACAACTGAAGGGAAGGCAGCCTCTTCCTCCACATCAGTGCCTTCAATTTTCGAAAAGGTGGTAAACTTAGAAGATAGTGTCACCGCTAAATTATATGACGATGTAGCTCAGAGGAGACACAACAACTCAATACAAATACCCTGGTTCTTCAGATATGAAATTAATTATTGACTTGATGAAGGTGTAGGGTGTTAAGATAGATTGTGTGATAGTGCATGAAGACAACAAAGAGCCATTATAATGTAGGAAGGGCTTGTGCAGAAGCCATCAGAGTTTACCAATTTCCCAGGGGAGTATAGAGCTGTGACAACATTTCTAAACCCTGATCTAACCTTTGGACAAGTCACAGCTAAACACTCCTCTATGTGATTATATCAAAGATGACAACATACTTCATCTAAAAGCTAGCCTTATTTCTATACGAGTATAAAAGACACCTTCATCAACCTTTTTATAGATTGACAGACAAACAGAACAAAATGTGGCAGGCACTTCTGTTATGGTGAACAGTGGTTGTATAACTCACCCAGTTTAAATTTCATAGTGAAGTGGATTTGTGTACAGGTGTTTCACATCAATCGGTGCAAATATCTTGTAGCACTGAAAGATGTTCAGACAATACGGGTAATGAACATGACCTGCATCTTTATCATTAATCTGTATATCACTGGATATGTTTAACTTGTCCAACCCCTTTTTGAGTTTTTAAAGTTTGTGTCATCATACACAATTGATGCTCCTCTAGAAAATAACCCTCTATTGTATAAAAGTAACACTTCAACACATTATGAAACATATACATATAGACTGCAAACAAAATAAGGGACCCCTTAAATCACACATCGGATCATGATGAAGAAAATATATTTTAAAAAATGATGCACCAATACATAACGTCCTAGAGGTTCTCAATGAAATTCTGGTCTGGGGAACAGGAGGGCACTCAATGACATCAATGCCTTCGCCATCCAGGAACTGCCTACACACTCTGGCCACATGAAGCAGAGTTTTGTTCTACACCAGGAGGAACCCAGGGATCCATTGCACCAGCATAATGTCTGACGATGGGTCTGAGGATTTTATCACGGTACCTAACAGCTGACAGGGTACCGCTGGCTAGCACTTTGAGGTCTTGATGCCTCCCCAGACCATCACTTACCTATCGCCAAACCGGTCATGCTGGATAATGTTGCAGGCAGCATAACGTTCACTACAACGTTTTCAGACTCTTTCACGTTTGTCACATGCTCAGTGTGAACCTGCTCTAATCTGTGAAAAGACGGGGCAACTAATGGCAGATCTGCCAATTCTGGTGTTCTCTGGCAAATGCCAATCGAGCTGCACGGTGCTGGGCTGTGAGCACAGGTCCCACTAGAGGATGTCAAGCCCTCATGCCACCCTCATGGAGATTGTTTGGTCAGAAACATGCAAAACAGCAGCCTGCTGGAGGTCATTCTGTGCTCCTACTGTTCCTCCTTGCACAAAAGAGCAGATACTGGTTCTGTCCCTTTCCAGCACTCCTCGTTTAATGTCTGGCATGCTCTTGAGACACAGGAAACCTTCTTGCAACAGCACGTATAGATGTGCCTTCCTAGAGGAGTTGACCTACCAGCGCAACCTGAATGGGCCGCAGGTACCGCCACATGCTACCAGTAGAGAAAAGAACACTATCCAAACACAAAACTAGGGTTCAGTCAGGAATCATAAGGAGAGAACAATTGTCTGTGGCCACCACATGAAAAAACATTCCCTTTGTGGGGGTTGTCTTGCGGTTGCCTCTTCAGTTCGCTTTCATTTGCACCAAAACAGGTGACATTTATTCCCAATAGATTATGTTCCCCAAAGTACAGAAGAATCCCACATCCCTGAAGAATAATTGACTTGGTGTTATGCTGTGATGATTATGATTTCCCTTAATTTTTTTGAGCAGTGTATTTTATGAATCTCTTCAAATATATAACAAAAGAGATTTTTCAATAGAGGTAATGCATACCACAGGTGAACTCTCATCAAATTGTCAGTGATTGTTTCATTTCCTTTCTAAGATTGCTGTTGTGGTTTTTATCTTATTGCATTCACATCTGTGTGAGGCTAAAAGGTGTGGGGAAGAAGAAAGATAGGCAACGGAAATTATGAGTGCTTGAAACCTCGCCATCACAACTCTATAGTAGATGGATTTGAAAGAAAATCCAACAATCTTCTGCCCACTTGAAGATGATTCAAAGCTGTTATTGAGCACACAGCAATCCGGAGCATTGGGCTACACAGGATGTGTGAATCATGTCAACAAATCTTTTTAATATCAATATCCAGAGCCTGAAATAAAATCAGAACTGTTCTGCTCATAACTATCCAATGGATCACAATGGTTAGAGTTACCAGGTATTCCTCACGTAACTGTGCAGTCCCATATTACATTGTTTGGTATATTTGTTGGATGATCCTCACTTTAACCAACCAGCTATATGGTGTCTATTCATGAACATTTCAGGAGAAAAATACATTAAACTACCGGCTCTTTTTCTCTTTGAGTGCCGGCATGGCCACACAGCAACAACGAAGAAGAGGATAAAAGTTTTCATTTAATGTCACCCACTAACTGTCACCCCACCCCCCAACCCCAGTGCAACCCTCAAGGGCACCCTGCTCATACAATGTGGAGGAGATTACCAAAGAAGCTAAGTGCCGTCAATGGTACACCAGAAAAGCAGACTTCATCTATCGTCGCAAGCTGGGTTAAAACTAAGATGTTGAATTTCTTACTTTTTATCATGACCATGCAGGCCACTGCTTTAGTTTCCAACTAGTTATTTTCACAATTCAAGTTCCAACATAAAATCTCAAGCTCCCCAAATCTTTACTGTCTGAGTCCCAAGATGTTTCAAAAAATCTGGATATTTCCAATCTTGGCTTGATGGGGTGCATGGAATTAAGAGAGGCAATTACAGAAAAATGAAATCTTGTGTTTTCTAAACAAATGTGGACCAAGGGAAAGCAGATTACGATAAATCCAAACTGCCTGTGAATTCATAGTGTCCCTGAATGACAGAACTTGTTATTACTGTATGTAAACACTGCCAAGCGGATGATATTGTGGTAAAACACGTCGTGCATAAAACATCTCTGGACATGTTCAATTACCCAAAGCACATTAAGAGCCTCATGAACAGCGGTCAAGATTTTGGGGGATTTAATCGTCTTTATGCAATTATGCACAAATGCTGAAAGAGTTTTGGTGATGCCAGTTTGGACACAAAATAAGTGTTAACAGTTTGAAGACCGCCGGGTCCTTTATCAAAATCCAACATTCTTTTATTTATATTTTTTGTTGCCAAACCAAAGTCCATTAGCCAAATTCCTAATTTGGTGCTAAATGTATTTTTCTAGGTCTCATTATTCCTTTTCATAGCATTGTCTCCGCGATGCAGGTTATTCTCACCATCTGCATTTGAAGATTAAACTGAGGCCTTCATTATCCAGCACAGACAACACATAATTTCTATGCATTTCAAGCTCTGGTTACGAGGAACAGATTTCAACATATCACCTTGGAAGGCCATTAAAGCCTAACCATGTGAATACCACCTATTCAGGAAGAACTCATTGTTCATGCCAAGGTAAGTGGGGAAACCTTTAGACTATAATCATTGCTGCACACGATACACGCTGATTTCAAAAGAGGAGAGGGAGAAACTGAGAAAATAAATATTAAGATACAGGGGCCGCTCCTTCGGCTTGTGGAGATAGTGTGTGCACAGGAGCAAATCTAATTCTCTTTCCCTCTGAACCAAATCAGAAAGCTTGCCAAGCAAAACATGTACACCTATTGATGTCCCTGGATGTATGCATGCAACCACAACATATCCCTTCCACCATTGTCAAAGAATGGGTAGGACGGCTCAAGTCAATTAAACCCTGTAGGACGAAATTAGCCAAGAACAAACAAAACCATGCGGAGAACATAAGAGCATCTCCAGCATCTATCGCACTTCCTGATTAGCAGTCTGCAGTGATATGGGTCAAATGTTGCTCCGCAAACATTAATAAATCCCTCTAAATGGACAAGCACAATGCCCACTAGCTATGGTATTACGCTGTGTGTGTTTTAGGGCCAGCCTCGCGTGTCCACGGAGAAAGGGGTCAGCCATTCAAATCTAATGGGTAAATATGTTGTGCGATTGCCCCCCCCCCCCCGTGCGGCACGGCTAATTCATCAGGCGACAATATTGATTCTGACTTTAATTCAGAGTAACTTTATCAGAAACAAATACATGTATGAAATCATTTTCATATTCTAACATGTTGCGTCAAAGTGATCCCACAGTCGTTCAATAAAAGTTATACTGTTAAGTGATCCATTTACTGAACACTGGCGTTGGTAGTAAAGACTACTAACTTATTACTTTGACTTAACGTTGATCTGCTTTCAAAGAAAATGCCTTGTTTGGCTCCTGTCTCCCGAATCACACTGCATCAAATGATGTGCGAATTGACACGCTCACGATACAACCATCAACAATACATTGCAGACTGCTGTTTCTTTTACTGAACTCCCCATACAGCAAAACGGACCCGAGTCAGTCAGCCGGTGGAGCGGATGTTAGTGTGCATTTTTTTACAAGCAAAAATTGTTTTTGGCGTTTCATGGGTGATAAATTATGTTAATCCTTAAGGGGCACTGGGGTGGAAATGAATGAAGTGAGAGAGAGGGCGAGATTAGCATATACTAAATCCATTTACAGACTGGCAGTGTTTGGAGCAGGGCTCCAGTTTCACCCGTTATTATTCCATCATCGATGCTTCATTTTATCCCCACACCAACCCGCCCCCCCCCACCCCTATTCCCAGCCTCCACTTAAAGCAGCACGCTTATTTGCTCAATATTTGTTATACTGCATTTGGGATTAGTGTGAAACCTGAGGAGAGAGATTATGTGAGAATGTGACAGGAGTTCTAAAAGTATGGACATGAACTGCGCAAAACAACTGGATATAACAAAGGACTTATTGAACTGGATCAGAAAAACACAAATGGACAACACTTGACTTGACACAACCTGACATAAAGCCTACATAATGTTTTCGTCAATGTAACTTAAGAACAGCCATAATAGGTGATTATAGACTAAATAACAACCATCCTCACGCACTGTCGATCCAATTAAATGACCATGTATTCTGTAGTTCTTCCAACATCACTGTAGTTCATGTTTAGAAACTTTACTAAATAATTCATTAATAACGTATAATTAGGCCTTTTTCCACATTTTACAAATGTTTCCATAATCTAACTTGATCAGGCAAAAAATGTGACAAGTAGAAAAATCCTTATGTGCAAAAAATACATTAGTATACTACCCAGGATGAAATTCCGACTGCGAAGACTTGAGAGAATTTAGAATGGGAGAGAGAAAGGAAAGAGGCACCTCTGAAAGCAAGGTGTTTCATAGGCAGGATGCCCTTATTTAGAGGCTTGTGTGAATCCACAGTCAGAAGTAATCAGCTGCGTCCCCAGACTGCTCCTCTATTTTCCGAGGCCCACAGCCAGCGAAAACATATTTCCATTTTAACGCCTTCTGATGATCAAAGCATCAGCTTAATATAATCAGTTCAAACCCATTACTGGCGAGCCCCACCGCTGCGTCTGGAGACCGCTTC